>BJBW01008831.1:0-50887 GCA_004320125.1 Scolopax mira
GTGTTTAAGGGCCATTTAGATACAGTGCTAAGGGACATGGTGTAGGGGATGACTTTGTAGAGTAGGGTAGATGGTTGGACTCGATGATCCCAAGGGTCTCTTCCAACCTAGACAATTCTATGATTCTATGATTCTAAAGCAGCCCTGATGCACAGTTTATGAGGGTTCAGCAAGGTATTGGTATGAACCTCACATTGTCTACAGCAAGTGAGTGCATTTAATGGAAGCAGTCATTTCTGTGTTTCATTTCTAGAAGGCTCATGCTAAGCTGTTGTGCCTCTCAAGCAAATATCCATCAACTGGAAAATACCAAGTCAGCTTTCTATTCAGTTGGCGACTACTATCCAAGTAGTAAAGCATAAGCTCTGCAACTGGGTTGTAGAGGTTATGATTAAAAACAGGCTCTTGAGATATGAGCTACCCTGCATAACTTTTTCCGGGAATTTTCTTCCAGGACTGAAACTGTTCCCCTAAGCTTCATTTGCAGTCTGGCATGACAGAAGTTCCTTTCTTTAGTAACTTCAATGTGGAAGCTTCACCATTTGATTGACTTTCATGGAGTTACATCAGAGTTACTGGTGCATGGGTAAATTCATATGAACAGAGACTAGAATTGGTCCAGGGTGTTAGTTTTATGGCTCATTGTTAAAACAGTGCAAAGGCCAAATTGCATTTTGTAAGTCCTCCTGGATTTAAAAGCTCTTCAAATTTAGGCACACAAGTATTTGGAATTATTTTGCTGGCCAAAAGCCTTGCAGTTGTCTCCTGCTTTTTCTTTGCTGAGATTAAGCTCCTTTGGGAACATGGAAGTTGAACAATGCCAGGGTGCAATTGCAACAGAGACAGTTTTAGCCACTTTTCGTGTAAAAAATCATTAATTCACCCCTCCCCAAAAGAGGTGATGGAAGCAAAGTACAGTCACTTTAGCTGGCATCCACAAAAACTTAGTCTCACAATGTCTGAGTGTTAAAGAGTTGCTTAGCAGAATAGGATCCTGAAAGCTTCAGGCAGACACTCTCTGCAAGTCAGAGGGAGGGGGTTTTATAGGCAAAGGTGCCAGGACAACGGAGCACCTAAGGGTTACATAAAAGGTTTGTTGATTACTTGATGGCATGTGGATATCTGAAAAGGGCCCCAGGGATTTTATGGATATTACCTTCCAGATTCAAATCAAAGAGAGGCTCTCTGCATCACTAAGTCTTTTAATCAGGCCTGCGATGGAACAAGGGGTGGAGCCAGGGACACAGCCTGACTCTGTGTAGCCTGTTATGTGTGGCAGTGAGCAAGCACAAACTTCCTTCCCTTCATGCTGCTGTGTTCTAATTGGCACTTTGTCACTTGACCTGGAAGCGCTTAGTGGTCACAAGCACAGAGTGGTGACAAACATGGCTCACGTCTGTCTGGATGGCAGCTGATTAACCACTGTATGAATAATCACCTGCCGCATGTCTGCTGTCTTGCAAGTCTCTGTGCCCAAAGAGCTAGACTTCTGAGGTTGCCAGTGCCAAATGACCTACAGGCTTTGTTGCTAAGATCTTTATGAATGCATTAGGGAACTCTTCCCTAGGAGTTTATTACATACTACTATTTATGTTTGAAAGTATTTCTCAACAAAAGGCTAGCAGAATACAGATATCTTATATGGTGAGAATTCCTCCTCCCTGAAATCTAAAGGCTTTGTCTTGAAGTTGCCTAAACAGTCCTGCTGGTTGAATACATACATTACAAGTGAGTATTCAGTTGCCTAAGCATCTGTCTACAGCTATTTTAGATGTCCTGTGTATTCAAGAGATCTGCACAAAGGTGGTCAGAATGAGATTAGTGCTTTTTTTTTTATTGAGAGGCAGAGCAGGGATAAAACCTGAGGTCACCACAACATAGATGTCTGTGTTTAGGCAACTGACTCACAACCTATGAGCCTGCAGGCTTGGGGCTATGCTGTGCACTGCACTGACCACACTGATAACTAACTAACTGCTGGAGCAAGACAAAGAAAGGCTTATACAGATATCTGCAGCAACTTGACACACGTGTAACTATTTCACAAAACCAAAACTTCCCCACATGAGTGGAACACTAGGGTAGAGCAGCCATATTCTCTGCCATAAGGCAAGAAGAGTTCATTTTAGGATTTTCCTTTGATTTTCCATACTTTGTTCTTATGCTGCTTTCATAAAACATTAGTTGTTTTTCTTTTCTCCAGGAAAAATAAACATCCTAACCAGTAAACAGATCAGGCAGTGAAGTTGGCTTCAAAATAATCCACTGTGGGAAACCCAAAATATGAAAAAACCCCAAACATCTCAGCCAGAAACGTGATATTGCATTGAATTGTTCAGTTCATATGTATCTGTATCACCAGCTACTTTGGTATGGGAACAGAGCTGTCCCATTACATGCTGTGTGCCCTGGTGAGCAAGCACTGCTTTAATTCAAGTGATCGCTTTTTGCACTCTGAGTGCAAAGAGATCTATTTCTGCTGACAGGAAGCTCCAAATCCCACATGGCTACAGAATCCAGAGTCTTTGAATCCTGTTAAATTATGTGCTGTCTGAATACTGCCATGTCAAAAGCGGAACAACCTAAGGTGTTCTCTTTGATATTACAGATGGCCAGCTGGCTCAGGAGTGTGGTGAAAAAAATGCTGTTATTAATAATGGAGCGAATAGATGTCTTAGTGATTTCTGCTAATTTCTTCATTTTCAACATTGTTCAGAAGCAAAAAACCCCCAGGGTTCTTGAAATATAAGTTCACTCTCTCTTGGCTCTTGCTGCACTCTGCTAAATCAGAGTGAAGTTCTGAAACCAGGTATTTTGTCTTGTATCTCTCATTCTGTGCCATCCGAGGGTCTGACAGTGATGCTCTGCTGACATGATCTGTGGCAGGCACTCATTTTTTTTTGCCATGTTCTCAAAACAAAGAGGAATCTGACAGCTAATCTGTTTTACAAGGTTGAGTATGATTTACTGTTGGAATTTGCTGTATGGCCACACATTCCAACTAGAGAGGAAGGTGGTGAGGCTTGAAATGGTGTCTGTGGCAGGCAATACCACAGTCTTCTACTAGATACTGCTATCTCCTGCACATACCAGCTGCTCACTGGGAGAGGCAGTTCAATTGCTTAAGAAGAGAGGGAGTGACAGTCTAGGTGACTGACCTACAGATTTCTTAAAAGCCCTGTAGATATGTATCTCAATGTTAATCTTCACAAGATGTTCATGTGGCAGACTGATTTCATCACAGGTCTGCTGAGTTCACAGAAAGTTTTCAAAGGGATGAAACTTTCATGTCTAAGTAGCTGCCACTGCTGGGAGATAAAAGCACAACTGGAAATGAAGTGAACTTGCCGAAACTGCAAATGAACAGCTACAGTGGGTCAGCATAAAGGTCCTCTCTCCTCCAGTATCTAGTGCCTAAGACTCTTCCCTGAGACCTCTGTGAGTCTGCATATATTTCAGCCTTTAGCAGGCTGAAAGACCTACAGCCAGTTTGCCTCCAATGCCTTGGAAATGCTTCTGTCCCATCCTCTCCATTTCCTCACCTTTGTGTTCCACATACAGAAAAAGATAGCAGGACTTTACTCCCATCAGAGAGATCAAGAGACTTGCCAACGTTTTAAATGCACGGAGAATTTTTGGCATCTCAGGTTAGGCTGAGACACTGAAACATACAGCAGTTTTGATGACCCACTGTGAGTGAAATAAAAAGTTTACTATCCTTTTGTGTTTCGCTTCTGTTCTGCCCTGTGACACAAACCAAGAAAATACGCCCGCAAGATGAGAGCTTACTTTAGCATCTCTGGAGAAAGATCAGTGATTGGAAACAATCTGGCTGGAAAGCAGTGCTATCAATGTTACTCAGAGAGACCTTTTGAGCACTAATCTGTTGTCCGTGTCAAGGCTGAGATTCTGATGCTATTATGAGGTTGCTGGTGGCTGAAGCTATTTCTTTCCATTTCTCTTGCTGCAGTTGGGAGATTTTTAAAATGTTCCATATATGGAAGTTTATGTAAAATTGACACTGTGCCATACTTATGAATAGTAAGTCTGGAACATCTAAATAATTATATTAATTTGCATATGATCCTCTGTCGGGTGTGCCAGGACATCAGCAATGACTGCAGTGAGAAGTCTGTGTGTGAAGTAAGCACCTTGTAACTCTTTTTGCAGGAGTTTTTAACACTGAGCTTATGCAGTCTGTGGCAAGGCTAGAGACTGAGAACATATTGCAGTTATTACAGAGCTTGAAGTCCAAGTTCCTTTAAAGGCACGTCACCAGCAATGTGTTTTAATCAGAAGTATTTTAGTGAAGTTTATTGGAATCATCTGGACCTGACTGGCACCATGTTCTCTCAAGTGTGATTTATTTCCTAATTCCTTTAATGAGCTTGATAACAATACTTTGTGATGAACATGAAGAACAAAGAGTAAGGATCTGTAATGCACATTAGCACAGGTTATACAGAAATGTTGTGGTTGTTGGCTTGTTGCAGCAACAAAGAGAATCTTCAAAATCAGTCATAGGGTAGCCATGGAAATGGTCAGAATACTGTAAAAGGACCGTTTTCAGGGAAAAAAAGCTTTCTTCCTTGCCATTTTTTAAGTAACAGGAGAATGAATTGATTCCCTAATTTATTGCTGACATTTCATCCTGCTGGAAAAATATCTAAGACAGTCCAGGACTTGGTGGGGGGAGGGCACACATCTTGCAATGTTTCTTCTAACTCCATAGCCAGGGTCCCAAGCAAGATGGACACAAAATTACAGTTTAAAAAAAAAAAAAAAAAGGAGGAAAAAGACAGTAAAGGTGTAACATGTTTGTCTGTGTGTGAAATAACCATCATGCCATGGTACCTAGTTTTCACACAGCTCTAGTAGTCACAGCTTAAGGTGAACACATTACTCTTCTACCTTTCTTTCAGTTTATTAGAAGGCAACCAACTTTGTTCAGAAGTTATTCACTTCTGACTGAAAGATAGACAGATGGCATGACTGAAGGATCTCACTCCAACCTTGGGAACCAGGCTAAAATACAATGAGAGGTGTAGAGCTGACAGTTTCACTGGCGAAGGGAGTGCTATATGCTCCTGCCAGTAGGATGAATGGTGCTGTGAAATGTACCATCCCATTATTTTCCCAAAGCTTTTTGATTTTACCATGGGGATTGACACTGTGGCACAGAAGATTTTCCATACAAAACTCAAACAGCTCCTTCCCCTCTTACCACAGATAGAATTCTGCATGTTATGAGTATGTCAGTGGGGAACACTTTGCATTGGAGATAAAAGTTAAAAAGATCTCCAGTATAATACTTGGAACCATGGAAGGATCTCAGAATAAAGCCCTGATTCTGTTCCAAGGTAGGGAGGAGGGAAGTGAGGGAATTTATAACTTTTTTCTGCCATCCTTTATTTTTTCTTCTTGATTTTGGCTAAGAGCCAAAATTTGAGCAAGAGTTTGAATACTGTCCCATAATTAAAAACCTGAGAAGATTTTCTTTGTATGCTTTTTAACTTACATGCATTTAAACAAATTGCTGCATAGCTCCCTAAACTATTCGACATTAGCTCTTGTTAGGGTAAATTGTGGTTACATCTACTTTTGACTCTGATATTGTGTGAAAGAGTAAGTTGCTCTCTACTAAGTTTAAACAATTGCATGCGCTAAATGCTTGTAATAAGTGCAGTGGCCTGTTAAATTAAGCTTGAACTTATTCAGGATATGTAAATTTTATGAAAACTTTTGAATAAGTAATTATCTTTTTGCCTGAAGCCTGTCATTTGGATGCTGCAATAATTAGGCTGCCCATTTGCCAGATTTTATCATCTAATAACCCAAAACAAATACAAAGGAAATTTCTGGGTGAGGAGAAAAAGGCTGTGTCTTGAAGAAGAAGATATCGGGATAAGAATTTAAAAGACATGTCTCTGTAAGCAAGACAGCAGTTAAATATGTTTTTGGAGCTGATTCAACAGTGACACAGCTACAGAGTTCTTCTCACAGATAGCAGCCGACATGGCTGGGTGACTGGAAGCAGACGCAGGCAATGGTCCATGGGGATGGTTGGGGGTGACTGCTCTTTGTGTCGAGTAGAGCAGAAGAATCTGATGGCAGCCCACTAACGTGCATCTGGAAAAGACAACAGCTCACATAAGCTGGTCATAAACAGATGAGATCAGTCTCAAGGAAATGATGAGAACCTACAAATATCCTGGTGTTCACTGGCTGGGAATGGCATGAACCTCCCTCGCAGTTACCCGGTCCCGGGAGGTGTCTAATCATCCCGTTACGCTGCAATCTGGGCTTGTTCCTAGGAAATTGTGTTATTGCCTTGCAAGGCTTTTATTACCATAGTTACCCCCATATACGTATAGGTGCTACCTAAAATAAACTCTCCTCTCTGTAGTTCGGGCATGTGCTCCCAGTGGAGTCCACTGAGCCTCTGCACTGTGCAGAGCTGAGTATCACTGCACAGAAGACACAAGGAGCTAGCTGGCTTTGGAAGGTTTTTATCCATGGAAATGCAAGAAGACCTATCTGAGCCTGACTGACCTCACACAAATATGAGACCTCACGGGGCAACAGGGTAGAGAATACTATACACAGAGACAGTGCCAATCAGCAGACCAAACCAACTTGCCTTTGGTCAAGGAAGCAGCTCTTGTTCCTCCTCTGCCCCCGCTTGGCCAGAGTCTCTCTGTAGGAAATGACAGGAAGGTGGATGGTCAGGGACTGCAGCCATGATTTACTAAAATGGAAGATGTTTGTATGGGACACACTTTTATCCCTTGAAAACAGATACAAGAATGTCCTTATATTTAAGGATGTCTTACATAGCTCTTTCACTCCATTTAGTTAAGGCCTCAGTCCTGCAACCAGTGTGTTGAATGGCACTCACTGAAAGCAGTATGGTTACTTCCTCAAAGGCTGCTTAGCATGTGTTGTCCATGTGCACACACACTTCTGCACCAGGAGATCTTGGCTCAAGGCTGTTGAGGAACAATACTGGTGGGGGCATCAGAAATTTCTTTTAAGATTCATCTGTAAAGTGCCAGCTGCATTTCTGGCTATAAAAATAGCAATAGTGCCCTTTGTATACATGACTTCAAGGGCATAATTTGTCTTATATTGGTTGTCTTCTCATGCTTAGTGTTGCAAGAATAGCCAGAAGGCATTCAGCCTGCATGAAGGCATTCAGCCTGCATAAAGCCTGCACCAGAAATGTTATATTCTCCATAACACATAGTAATATTCTTGTTTTGGGGAATCTTTGTAGTTTGAATGCATTATTTGGCTGTCTGATCATCTGTGTGCATGACAAACTGGGAACTTTTTACTATTGTTTTACAAAACTGTGGCTATGAAAATAGAACACCCTTTTATTTTATTTGGGCAACAAAGTAATTTATGAAAAGACACATCCGTTTCCCTGCAGCGCAGTTCACGTGTGCTTTAAGCCCCAGAGCTGCCTGTGTGCTGAGACTGTGCCTTTACCACAAATATTCACCATTTATACTACTGGAATGCACAGGAGGACTGAGCCCCTAGACTGCCCCAGACTCTGTTGTGCTAGGTGCTGTACAAAGACAGTTTGAGGACCTCTCAGGCTTCACTCTCTGTAAATGCCCTGGGACAATAATCCTGGGGACAGAAAGACACGCTACTTGTCCCCTCTGGGTCCAAAAGAGATGCAGGCTGCCATCTCTTGTATTTCAGTGGTGAACTGGAGGGACAGAAGGATTAGAGCAGCATAGAAAAATGATTCACATAGCCTTGCTTCCCCTCTCAGCTCTCTCCACAGCAAGGCCTTCTCCCAGAGCCACCATTTTCACTTCACTGGGTTCTTGGCTCAGCCTGGGCCTGGGAAACACTTCCCCATCTGTTGTGGGGTGGGTGTGTGTCTCAGCACAACCCTCACTTGCACGAAATGAAACTGTGCTCGGCTTTAATCTGGAGTTACAGCTGAGTGCATCCAGCTTGGTTTGGGCAGCTATGATAGCTGGCTGAGCCCACTTGGCTTCATCTGGTAAAGGGTAAATGACTGAAAGGATGAAAACAGGGCTTTTTAATTGCCAAGCCACCTGAATCAATAGGGAACTCTGCATGCTACTACGTGTGGTCTCCATGGACCCCATATAAGAGATGAAGGCAGCTGTGACCTCGCTTCACCACCCTTGGCTCAATCAATAGCTACCAGCTTTTAAAGTCCCAAAAGGTGTGATTAAGCGATTAAGCCTCTGCTGCATGAAGTTAGCATTTCCTAGCATACAGCCCATTGTCCTTGCTGAAAGGACCTAAAAGCCCTTATTCTGAGAGGGTTAATGACCAGATGTCCCTGGAAGGAAGCCCATCAGCCCTGGCCCTCAGTGCCAGGGATCACTGCAGATGATTTCATTCCCCTTTGCATCCGTGTCTTAGCTTCAGTGGGCAGCATGGAACACTCCACTTGAGTAAACAAGTGTATGTATTCAGGAATAATCCCAGCGATTTCCTGGGAGGGGGCTGGAAAAAGAGTTGAGTTATTCATCACTGTTGTGTGGAGGACGCTCTTAGTCTGTGAGAGGAAGCATGAGAGGGATGCAAACTCAAACCCTTCCATACTGGGGAGTGTGATAGTGCATGTTTCAAGTCAATATGCAGTCCCTTTTCTGGAGTAAGTGCTTGTGTAACTGTGCCAGCAAGGCTTAAATCAGGCTTGGAATAGCAAGGCTTTAATAATGGGTGAATAGGACAATTGCATTGTCTGTGTGAAAACAGTAAGGACAGGTCTATGGTACACAACAGCACCTTTAGCAGGAAGAGATCGAGCAATGTAGTTTGCAGAAATAAATGAACAAAACAAAAGTCGCCTCATGTATGATGTATGTAAGCCACACATTTACCAGTGCTAATATTGATACATCATTCTCTAAGGACCATTTCAATGTCACCATTTTCATGCAGAAATCCAACATACATCAAAGTACATACATCAACTTAAAAGGGTTCTTTGAGCAGCTGGCTTTTTTACTTGCATTCTTCTTTCACTCCGTCTCATTATTGATCCCAGAACTCAAGAGGCTGTGAGGACATCTTACTCCAAGGAAAATGGTAATACTGGTACCTTGCTCTCCACATGGTGTATTATTGACTGTACTTTATTCCACTCAGGCAGCACAATTGGATAGGGAATTTGGTTAGCACAGTATAACCAGGGTATGTGGTAATTACTGAGGTGGCATTATCACTGTTACGACATGTTTTTGCAGTTGCTAATTAAGGCTTTTATTTTCCTTTGTACAGTAAAATTTTGAAAAATTTTGAGCTGTATTTATAAATCTATAGTACCTGTAGACAGCTTTGCTTCTGGAGAAAGAAAAGCCTGTAAGTCTTCTTTCCCTAGGCTGTGCCTTGCATGTGAGTCTGTGTGTGTATGGACAGGTCATTAAGGATCTGCTGCTAAAGGATGGAGGCAGAAATAAACTTAGAGAGTATGGAGCACAGATGAATCCAGTCATAATTCAGTTCAAGTGCAAGATTAGTTTCCTCTGAAATGCCAGCAGAAAGCATTTGCTCACAATCTAGGTCACAGCAACAAAGGCTGTGGGAGGGACTGATGGAAAGCAAAGGAGTGAAGCTGGAATTACCTATGTTCAACAGCTGTCTAAGTCTAAAACAGATGTTTGCAATAGGTAAATATTCTGTGGGAACTGAGATCTGTACCCATGAAGACCCTGTAGTGGGAAGAAACTGAATCATACATTTATGTAAATCCACACAATGAGCTCATAACTTTCTTACCTGTGCCGTTACTAGAAATCTCTGCTTCTGTTCATGCTAAAAGTAGGCTGAACACTCATTTTCACAGCTAGCTCATACTTTTGGGGTTTGTCTACTACTTCACTTCATTTCCCTGAATAAAATGATTGCTCTTTAAGCTCAGTACCATGAACCAAACATTGATACAGATTAAGATGACCAGCAGATGATGGGAAACAGAAAATACAGCTAGACTCACTCAACATAAACAAATATACTGAGGTGCATTGCTCAGGTAATGATTAGTTTGCCAGCTGTAGGCAGAGCTACAAAGGAAATTAAAAAGATGGAGCATGCTGAAAACTGAGAGGGAAAGAAACTACAGCAGGGTACACTGATTCATAATGCAGCAGGGAAAGAGTAGGGTTTAGACTAAGATCTGCTGGATTTTAAGATTCTTGCCTCTTTGAGAGTCAGACCATCTGTGAGACACTTTCTATACTGTCACGCCAGCAGTGCAGTGGAAGCTTTTTTTTTAGTAGGCAGAAGGAGCGGGGGGAAAGCCTATATAAAACCCAGGCTCTCATAAGAGGAAAATATTACAAGTACCTTTTCAAAATCCTTCAGGATGCAGCTGTGGATAATGAAGACAAATGATTGCTTCAAAATGCCAATAAAGATAATAATGGAAAAAAGCTATGCCTAGAATTCACCTCAGCTTCAGATTCTGATCACAACAAAGATAATACCATAATCAAGCCTATTAATGCAGTAGGATATGGAAATAGACAAAAGCTAGAAAGATGAAGAGTTATTTAAAATCTCAAAGTGATGTGTACGAAAGAGTCTGAGGCAGGAAATCATTGCTGAGATCATGGAAAGATGAACAGTACTTGCCAAATGATGGAAGTATATTACAACCTCACTACCTTTACTTGCAGATAATACAAACAGCATCTCTAGTGCCCTCTCCAAAATGAGACAGCATTAAGAGGAAAATAGTAATGTTTTCAGAAACACAATTATTTTTGTCAAGAAACATCAGTCAGCCCCCAAATTGCGCCTGTCAGTAGTGGAACATTAGCCAGGAAAATTCGGTAGGCTTAGGGTAGGATTTCTACTGAAAAAACAGCCACTTATAGAAAAGATCCCAATTATTTTGGCATTCCATAATATCATAAGAGACATACGAAAGCTAGTTCCAACTTCCTTTTCCTGTTTTAGATGATGCCATGAGCTTCAATCTGATGATATGGAAGATGCCTGCTTATGGTAGGAGCTTTTTGGCAGTCTGGAGATTCTACAAATCCTTGGAAATGATTAAAACATCTGAGAGAAAGAAGTCTAAATTATATGCACTTCCAAAACAGAGTATTAGTCACCTCATCACTTCACATCTAATGCTATCTGATAATGCAGCGAGACCGTAGTGTCCTTTTGTGTCACTTCCTCTGATTTTCAAGAAAATTTGGGACATAAATTAAATGTAAAGGCATAGAAAACCCCCCCATACTTTGAGATGGAAGTTCTAGAGAGGGATCTGAGAAGATTCAAGTATAGGATGAAGCAGATGGGGAAGTGGAAAGCGTGGTTCATTTCTGTCAAACTCATCACAGGATTCCTGGATGACAATGAGCCCGTGTGAGCCCTGAGCAACAGGATAGGCCTGCTCCACATAAAACAAACTATGAAGTTGAACAAGCTTGTAGGGGTTAGGGACATGCACACCACTGGAATAGTGTACTTACAGATCAGTGCTGAAAGCACAGCTGGCAGCCTGCATTAAGAAGGTTGAATTTGTTATCCAAGGAGACCATACATATATCATAGGACTCTGTGACCTCCAAGAGGGATACTGACTACTAACTGCACTAGGATGGTCACTAAATGATCACTAAATGATCTTTCAGCCCTTCAAGGCTTCTCCTCTGCTGATTTATCATCTCATGCTTTTGAGAATCTATCTCACACCTGCCCTTGAAACCTCAGCCTGCTCCTTTTCAAACTTGCCCTGGTAGCTCTCTTAGACTTTCACACGTTTGTAAAAATCCCCAGAATCACAACATTATCCCTCCTCAGAAAACACGCTTGTGTCAAGGAGGCTCTGACACACAGGAGAGCGGTGTGGCAGCAGCAGGGCTGTGCCCCTGCTCCTGATGGTCACTGGTACTCTGGGCTTCCCCAGCTGCCTGTCATCTCTCAGACGCTAAAGCTATTGCAGCAGGAGCAGTCTCTGTTACACACGCACGGTCCATATTACAGTGAGGCCTCTAATTGGAGGCTGCAGTATATTACCTCTAAATAGAAAAATACCGCTGCTAAGAGAACAAAGACTTTCAACTAAGATTAACATTTTATTGCCTGGGTGGTAGGTATCCAAAGGCTTTATGGCTCTTCTGGAGGCACTTCAGTACAGTTGGATTAAAACCAGCACAGCTGTTCCCCAACTGGTTTTAAAAATGCTTCCAGCAAATGCCACTTCCTGCTGTTGCTGTCCTTCGAAGCAGCACCATCCTGCTCAACTTAGCTCAGAGACTTGCTTTTCCACTTCTTCCTCCTCCTCCTCCTCTTACCCTGTGTGTTTGTTTCAGGCCTAGCAGTCTCCATCCCTGCATCCTCTCTGCACCTCCCAGCAAGAACCTTCAGCACAAAATTGATGAGTAGAGCATGGTGAGGGGTTGCCAGTGAGGAAATGAACTTGCACATACAAACAAGTGAGGCTGCAGTATAGGAGATACCAGGTTCCTCTTGCTCTGCTCTCCCCTCTACATCAGGCTTGGGTACCAGGAATGTATAGCTCTAACATGTATAGTTCTTCCTGCACTGGTGGGACAAAGTGAGATCTGCTGTAGCCAGCTGACCACTCATCTGCCTTGGGGCTGCTCAGCAGAAGCAGCAAGACAGGTATTTCCTTGTACAGGCCTTGTGGAGGTGAAACTTTCAGATAGTGAGGACCACACAACCAGCAATAACAATTAACTGTTTCTGCCTCTGCTGTGGCTGATAGGGTACAGAAACCCTTGGTAGCAACGCAGGGATGAAGAGGGGCTGGGAGATTCAGGCCTCTAACTGCACTTGGAAGTGAGAAATAGTGTGTGCATTTAAAAGAAAATATTCAAGACTGCCTGTGCTGAAGGACATTAGAAGCTCCAGAGGAGCTGCAGATGGGTGATCCTTGTGTGAAGCTGAACAGCTGAGTGACAGAAGTAGAGTTCAGAGTCTGTCCAATCTCCTTTGATTGTTCTCCGATACGCTGCACAGAATAAGACTCTTGCTGTGCTCTAGCCTAGATTCCACTCCATCCCTAGGATGCAGATGCCATCTGCAGGAGCCACTTGATCCAGCCTCTTGCAAGCTACAATAGCTGTGAAGGGAAGACTTAAGTTGTCAAAGAGGTATCAGAAAAGAGACTCTGCCTGAATCCCTGACTGCACCCTGAGAAGGAAGCACAACTTTTTTTGTGGAGAGAGCTGCAATGACGAGTAGCAGCAAAACTGCCTTTCTCAGCTAAGGGGCAGTGCAGGCTGGTTGGCTCAAGCACCCCTCCTGTTTTAGGTTTTAGATTGAAAGTCTCTCCCTGCAGAGCTGGAGGCTTCCCACCTTGTGTTTGACAGTATTTAGACAGAAAGACTGCAGTTGTCTTTTCCCACAGCTGACTTCTTCTGTAATATGCCTCTTGGATTCTCCTAAATACAGAGATCTGTGGCACTCTTATCTAGTCCTGACTTAAGGACTGTTTTCTAAGAGAGGTGATGTGATGTTATCTCAGACTGTTACTGGTTTCCAAAAAGGATGTGGTTTTGAATAGTTTTTATCTTCATGAGTTGGGCTATACCTTGGTAAAAGCCTCATTCAGTGCAATATATAAAGAAGTCCTGAGCACACCCTCAATATCTCTCTCTGTCCTTTGGGTCAGAGTGTAGGTAATGAAACATTAAGACTGAATTGAGAATAGAACTTGCTGTGAGCCTGGTCCCAACTCACCAGAAAATAAAACGCAGAAAGTGGTTTATCTTGCTGTAGAGGTTTCCATGGGTAACTGAAGATTGTCAGGTGTGGATAAGCTGTCACCATATCAGAAGGATTTAATAGCAATCAGCAGTTAAAAAGAGCTTTAAAACCATCCAAACTTCCCTTGCGCACTCAGGAATTGCTGTACCTCGTACTGAAGGGTGTAACTTTGTGATCATTCTTGACAACTGTTTCACTAAACCCCCCTAAATTTCTTTCTTGTGGATGTATGGAATGTGTTCCCTGCTGCCATCCCTCTCGGAAGGGATAGAGCTCTGGGCTCTCTGCAGCTGGGCTGTACCCAACAGTGATGCCCAGCACTTAGCTCTCCCTGTTTCCTTCCCTCCAGATGTGAGAAATGCACTTAGTGGTACTTGCCGGATGAAGGATTCCCCTGCAGTGAATGGGGAGAGCAAGCCATTTGTCTCTCCAGTGCGTGTGTGTGAGCAGATGGCAGGTGACTATACCTTCCTGAGAGGGAAAACACTTGTTCCCAGAGGTTTAGGGGTGAAAGCTTGGCCAGCAGCGCCTGGGCTTGCAAAAAAAAAAAAATCCTGAGGTAAGAAAGCTGAACTGTGCCTCCCCCCTCAGTTTCCATCAGTGTTTAGGAAAGAAAGCACCAGACGCCATCCATTTAAAACAAGCATGTCAGTAACAACCACAGCCTGAACCAAAACAGATGTCATCTCTGGAGCTGTTAAGCCTGATATTTCACAGACTGCCATAAGTGCTGGACAGTGTAGCTTGAGGTTCCCCAGTCGCTTGTTGTACTTCCTGAAATGAAGACCTCATGCTCAAACTCAGAATCCAGTTAATCTGCCATCAGCATAAAATAATCCTTTTTCTTCCTGACATCTCTGGGAAAAGACTTTGCATATACTTAGACTTTGCTGAATAACTAGAAAAGGCAATTTTTCAAGCTCCCTAATGATACAGGAGAACCAACGGTACTACAACCTGAAAATAGGTGTCTGTTTTCAGAATAGTAAAAGTTCACCATCCTATTGTTTTATTATATGATCTATTTGCAGTGTCCTGGTTCGAGGACATGACATGGAAGTAAGCATATGTACTCTACTGAATTTCTCTTTTGGTATTAATAAACTCTTCACAACAAGGTTGTTCTCCCAAAACTAATTTGTGCAGGATCCCATATACTACTCTCACAAGTAAAAATCATCCTAAACACCTCTTTTCTTCATCTGGATAAGTAAAACATACTGATCCCCAGAAGTAAATTTTGAAAAGCAGTTTCCATGGTACTTGAGCCTCTCTTTATACCCAACGTGAACTTTAGAACAGCTCATGTGTGATCTCTATATATTTACAAGACAGCATTATCATCTGATTTACACGAGTCTGCTGAATGCTTGGGAGAGACTTTTAGAGGGGTTTTAGAGTTGTGTACATCTGTCTAAATGACAGCTTTTGTAAAAGAGTAAAACTAACTTTTTGACTTCCCAAGTGCCAGCATTTTAGAGGAAAAATTATCATAGCAACTTGGATTGCTATCAGTGAATCAAGCAATAAACAGTGATTAATATCCCAGGGGAGAAAAAATCTAGGGAGTATTATTTCTCAGTGGAGAACAGACTTGTGGCCGTACAGCTAGTGTTAGGGATAAATGCTTTCTCCTCTGGCAGTTATTAATGTACTTATTTTGATATTAGGGATTTTATGTAGTGATTATAAACAATATACAATCAAAAGTGAAGCTTAAATTCATATTCTTTAAGATTACATGGTGGCACTGAGGATACGGTATTACCCAAAAAAAATTACAAAAGGAAAGACTGTGTCTCAAACCATGTGGTATCAAACCTAAATGGTCAGTTGTGTTCTTACTGAAATATGCAACTGGCTATGTTCTTAGCTTGCAGTTCACCTAACTCCTGTGGCTTTGCTGCTGTGGCACGTAAGGGAAAGCAGCTACTGGATATTTTTCTTACAAATGGTTCAATATTAATTTTACAAATGTTTTCTCAGTTTGTTGCTGAAAATATGCCAACCTCAAAACGTCTTAGAGATTTTTTAAGTTAGTGTCCCCAACTAGCTCCAACCTTGACATAGCCTATGCATAGATTCTATGTGTCTTACCCACCTCTGTAGATTCACTTGTGGATCTTAGACTCAATTGATTGGATTGATCTAAATTTCTTAAGTAAATATTCTAGAGAGGTTTCCCAAGTTTTCATTCTTCATCTACTAAACTCACTCACTCATGTGAAAAAAACCCACTTCTGTTCCTATGTTACTTTTTTTTATCTATAGCTAGGTATGAAAATACTCTCCTGCTCTAACGATCTCCCACTGCCTCAGGAGAACTGTGTAAGATTTACTGCATTTGAGCTCTAGATACAACAGTCCTATGGAAGTCTGTGAGTAGCCAGAATTAAAACGATTTGATTCAAAGGCCTGTACTTCAAACTGTTGGACCAACCTGCTTCTCCTGTAGAGGAATGTATGGGGTGAGTGCTGTCTGGCTGTTGCTGATATTGTCTTTCATCTCTCTTTATAGAAAAAGGGAGGGACAGAAAAGAAAGGCACAACTAGAAAAGTGTTTTGCATGACATTGGGTTCTCTCTTTCTGTCTTGGTATAGTCTCTCTTTTATATATTACTGCTGCGGAACATGGACCTGAGAGCATTATTTAGCTCAGCTTTCTCCACACCAAAAGTGCTTTCTCTGTTTAAAAGCTGAAATATGGTAAACAACAATGCTGGAATTCTGTCTGTGAAGAATATCCAGAAGTGGCAAAAAGCAATTCCTTCTATTCCCATTCTCTTCTTCACTAAGAAACTCCTATTTCTGCTGCTTCTGTCAGCTATAATTACAAACCAGCAATACCCTGGTTTTCTTCTGGGTAAGTTCTCCCTTGAATTTGACTTATTTCGGGATGTTGGATGCCAGCTGGGAAATAGAGAAAACATTCTGGAAACTGCAGAAACATCTTTGTTCCTAGACTGTCACACAACACCTTAAAGGACTCCATGACTCTGAAATAATCACACACAAAACCAATAGTATGCAGAACAGTGCAGTAGCCCAGCTGCTAATAAGCCAAAAGAAATAAAAAATTCAGTATCAATTAATATTAAAAGTCAAACATCAAATGGCCAAACAATGTGTTAAACCTAAATATATATGGGATTTGCTTTCTGAAAAATCTGCCTGGTATGTAAGAAGGGCACAAAAAAATAAACATAGTGCTAAAGGATTTAGCATGTGAACAAGAAATACACCAAACTCCCTAAAATTCCTTTCCCTGGATGCACCTGACACACCAAGACAGCCTTCAGACAACAGTGGAAGATAACCAAAAGTCATTTGGTCACTGGCATCCTGTGGAATCAGCCCTGTGAGATGAGAGGTGTCTTGCACAAAGGAAAACAAGCGGGTTGGTGATGGTGCAGAATGTCCCTGGAGAGGCATTTTATCTGAATTTGTCAAGAGACAAAACTGCTGTCATTTGTCTCACAACACTTCATGTGCTTGTCACTGAACTCCCAGCACTGACCCCAGAAACTCCTGCCAAAGTCCTCTGGGAGCACACACGTGGCCAGCACGTGTGAGGCAGCTGCGTGTGCTGGGGAGCAGAGGATAAAACTGCCCTTTGTGCTGAGGTATCAGACTGCAGCCCTCCCTGCTTGGCTGAGACGTGGCTGCACCCATCCAACAGGGGTAAAAGCCGTAAACAAGATGCCACACGTAAACAGTCTGTTCAAAGAAACAGACAGTGTTTGGCATCGTGAACATGCTTTACACAACTGAACTGGGGGAGATCCTCTAGACACATCTCAGCCACATCTTCCACCACCTTCTTTCCCACCAATCTAGTTCTTTCCACCTGTGGCCTCTCAAACATGTGCCAGACACCACTGCAATTTGGAACAAGTGAAGAGATGCTGGAATTCATAGAATCATGGAGTGGGAAGAGTTGGAAGGGACCTCAAAGATCACCTTTTCCAACCCCTCTGCCCTGGTCAGGGACACCTCCCACTAGACCAGGTTGCTCAAAGCCCTGTCCAGCCTGGCCTTGAACACCTCTAGGGGAGGGACATCCACAGCTTATCTGGGTTACCTGGGCCAGGGTCTCACCATCATCACAGTAAGGAATTTCTTTCTAAACTCTAATCTAAATCTCCCCTCTTTCAGTTTAAAACCATTCCACCTCGTCCTATCACTCTACTCGCTGATCGAGAGTCCATCCCCCTCTTTCCTGGGGCCCCTTTAGGGACTGGAAGTGGCTCGAAGGTCTCCCTGGAGCCTTCTCTTCTCCAGGCTGAACCCCCATAGTTCTCTCAGCCTGTCCTCCCAGCAGAGGGGCTCCAGCCCTCCCAGCATCTCTGTAGCCTCCTCTGGCCCCACTCCAACAGATACCCTGCCTTCTGGTGTTGGTGGCCCCAGAGCTGGAGGCGGCACTGGGGGGTCTCCCCAGAGTGGAGTGGAGAATGCCTCTCCAGGGACATTCTCACCCCCTCCTCACCCTGCTGGCCATGCTGCTGGGGATGCAGCCCATGGTGTGTGGGGTTTCTAGGCCGTGAGTGCACCAATACAAGTTAGGTGTGGATGTGCTGGAGACAAGTTCTGAAGAGAAAGATTTGGGGGTCCTGGTAGACAGAAAAATGACAATGAGCAAGCAGTGGCCAGGAAGGCCAACGGAATCCTGGGCTGCATAGGGAAGAGCGTGGCTTGTAGGTCAAGGGAAGTCATTCTCCCCCTCTACTCTACAATGGTGAGGCCACAACTGGAATACTGCATTCAGTTCTGGGCTCCCCAGTTCAAGAGGGACAGGGAGCTGCTAGAGAGAGAGAGTCTGTGAAGGGCAACAAAGATGATTCAAGGATTGGAGCATCTTCCTTGTGAGGAAAGGCTGAGAGAGCTGGGACTCTAGCCTGGAGAAGAGAAGGCTGAGGGGAGATCTTATTAATGCCTGTAAGTATCTAAAAGATGGTTTGAAGGATGATGGAGCCAGACTGTTTTCAGTGGTTGCCAGTGAAAGGACGAGGGGTAATGGGCATACATTGAAACATGGGAGGTTCCACTCAAATATGAAAAAAACCTGCATCACAGTGAGGGTGCCGGAGCCCTGGAACAGGCTGCCCAGGGAGGTCATGGAGTCCCCTTGTTTGGACCCGCCTGGATGCAGTCCTGAGTTACATGCTCTAGCTGTAGGCAATCCTGCTTCAGCAGGTGAGTTGGACTAGATGATCTCAATGTTCCCTTACAACTCTAAAAGATTCAGTGAAATTCAGTGAAATTGTCAGCTCCTGATGAGCTCCTCATCCACCAACACCCCAAAGTCTTTCTCCTCAGGGCTGCTCTCCAGCTATTCTCCACCCGGCCTGTGTTTGTGCTTGGGATGGCCCTGACCCGGGGGCAGGACCTGGCACTGACCCTGATTGCTCATGCGGTTTTGAGTGTGACCTGTGCAATTGGCGCGTCAGGCCCTGCTGTGGCAGCCGGGGGGCACGGCAGGGCAGGTCAGAGAGACACCGACCAAAGGAATAGCGGGTCCATCAGAAGTGAGACCACAGATGCTGTCTGTCCCCCACAGCCTGCAGAAACCAGGGTGGCCTGGCTTGGTCACCACCAGGAGTGTGCTGCGCCACAGAGGGAGATAAACATGAAACTCCATCATCCAGCTAAAGGAGAAAAAAAAAAAATCTGAAAGTAAGAAAAGAAGAAAAATACGAAAGAAAAGAGCCCTAAGGACTAAAGCCAGGACAAGCGCCTGGGCCGGAGCAAGGCTACTGCCGGCTGACGTCGGAAAATGACGACACGCTTCCTAGTCAAGGCACGCGGGGCGGCGGCCAATAGGCGGTGCCCGCGACCACGCTCGCGCCGGGCCCGCAGGTGCCCCCGCCTCGAGGCGCTTCGCCGGAGGACGGCCCCACCCCGCTGCCTCCGTCATCGGTCTCAGCAGTATCACGAGAGCAGGCGACCTCCCTCCTGGTAAAGTCTCGCGAGATCTTTCTTCTCTGAGCCACGGCTGGGCAGTCCACAGCTCTCGCGAGACTACGCCTAGAGTCCCGCCTCCGCTGGGTGCTGCTGGGCACGGTCTCGCGAGAGCTGGGGACCGCCCCGCCCGGGCCCGCTCCCCCTGGCCCCCTGCTCCCCTCCCCCTCAGAGCTAATATGGTCGCCAGCGATGGACCCTGTCAGGCCAGGTCAGTGGGAGCTGGCCCATTGCCGTCCTCAGGGGACTTCCGCCGGCCTTCAGCCGTTGCCTCTCCGCGCCCCTCCTCTGTGTCGGCCGGCGCCGGAGTGGGGCTCCCGGCGGCGTGAGGCGATTCGCCTCCCCTTTTGTGCGGGAGCGCGGCCCCTGGCCTGCGGCGGGCGGGCGGGAGGGAGGGAGAGGAGCGGGCGGGAGCAGGGCGGACCCCCCAGTTACCCCGCGGCACTCGGGCCCGTTATCGCCCCCGGCGGCCGCTGCCTCCGCGGCGGGAGTCGCTTTGTTCTCGGGGCCCGGCGGCTGCCCGCGGCGGCGAGTCCGTCCCGCCGGGCCGCCCGTTATTCTCGACGACCATTTTTGTCCCTCTTTCTGTTCCCTCCGCCGCAAAGACTGCGGCGAGCCAGGGGTGCCGTGCCTATAAAGCTTCCTGCTCGTAGGGTCGAGGCCTAAACTCGGCTTAATTTGCGGGGGGTGACGCTAATTGTTCGGATGTTGGAGTGACGCAGTTGTTGTCAGCTGTTGGTGATGCAGCCTTTGCTTTGCCATGAAGGTCTTAACTGTAGTGTATTAAGATCAAAGCAAACGGCAAACAAAGGGTATGTGTTGCGCTGCAGTTCCAGCCGCTGGTGTTTGTGCTCGTAGGAGCAGCTCGGTGATGTCAGAACCAACACCGTTTTCCCTGCTGTTTGTAATCTAGATTTTATTTTCTTAAACTTCTTAAACTCTATGAAGCTCTTAAAGCCTGAGGGAGTCTTGCCTTGACATTGTCCCTTTAGTTTTTAGTAATTGTGCTAAAACGTTCCTTTTGTGAACCACTACTTCTCAAGAAGTTATTTATTCTCTCCACCTAGCAGCTGTTATGAGGTTTATTTTTGTTTCATTTGCTTGTCATTACTTAAGGTATTTAATGTTTTATGTTCTCTACTATATTAAGACCTGTATCTCTTATCTGAGTTGGTGAGGTGCATTTATCCTGTTTAGTAGATGGTAAACTGAGACAATAAAGGTCAACCGTATTCAGCCTTGTGACTGTGCTGATTACTTGCATGACCTGTATATACCTAGTATTACAGCCGCTTTTAAAATTCAACCATAAAGTGTCCCAAACCTTCTATATTATGGTGTACTTACAGTTCTAGAAGAACATTATTCTTGGTAAAATCAGAAATAAAAAGCTCTTCTTATGACTGTAACTTGTTTTGTTTGTGTTTTTCTTTGTGTTTTGGTTTTGTTCCCCTCTTCCCCCCCGCAGGAAGCCCTTACCAGCCGGTAATTGAAGCATTAGGAAACTATCCTCAGAAGAAGTTCTACAACGTCTCGAAGCTGGGAGGCGCCAAGTATGGTAATGATACTTCTTAGTTGTTTGCAATTGGGAGGGTACCAGCAGTAAACACGCACCACTGCTGTAAAATGTGAAGAGATGCAGTCATGAATACGTGGTTTCTTATTAGGTATATTTGAAGGTTTATAATTTTTTAATCTGTTACTGCTTTACAAAGTTGGTAGGGGGTAATACTTCATGTAGCTTTTTTTCAGTGAGGGAGAAAGTATTGATGTTGCTGGAGTTTTCAACAAAACTCCAAATCACAATAATTTCTCTTTCAGAAAGAAGGAAGTGACAAAGAACTCCTTTGTAGTACTTAAAATGTAGATACAGGTTTTACTGTAATTTTCTTACTGCTTTTTGGTGTTCCAGTTTCACCTTACCAGCAGCTTCAGGTACTGGGTAACAGTGTTTACTAGAACATAGTTTCTATTACAATTGCTGCAGAAAGATAAGATTTTTGCGGTCTTCAAACAATTGCTTAATCTCAGCACGTCCTCAGTATATAATGTAACACTAAGTGGTATGTGCCAAAAACACTTTTATTTGATCTAAAATAATCTTAGATCTTTGTCTTGATTTAAAAGGTCTCTGTACCTTTTAAAAAATATGCACATGTGAAGGGGGAGAGGAGTACATGCAGATGGAAAGAGTTATAGGTTAGTGTCATATTCCTATAGGAATAGGCTTTACTCTTGTGGATAATCAAGAAATAATTTTTTTTTATTCTCTCCCCTTGTCTTTCATATTAATCTCCTAAATACTTACCTGAAGTACATATTAAAGGTATTTGGGATTATATTTTTTCAGTTTTGCTGTTTGTAAAGTCTGAATTACTCTCCTGTATTCACAGAATTCATGATGTGTTTCTTAACTAAAAAAAATTACTTTAAACCCATATTTGGCTGCAATAATTGCTTGCCTATTGTTTGAAGGGAAGAGAGAGGGGAGCATGTGCACACATGGCTGCTGAAACTTTTGTTTGTTTTGTTGTGTGGGTGCTCTTGCAGATTTCTACAACTTGTAATAATGAAGTTAATCTTTCAGACAAACACATGAGAAGGAGATAGAACGCTTCTGCTTGGGGCTTTCTCCAGGAAGAAGCAGTAGTGTGGTAGTTATAAAACTAGTCAGTTCTACAGCAGTTCTTTGAAATGCCTTGTGACAGGAGTGGAAATATAAACAGAAAATACTACTTTCTGCTAAAATGTGCCATAAAGCTTGGAGCAGCAGTGGATATCCCTGAAGATACTTGGCAAAGGAGTCTAAATAGACTAGACTAAATCTGTCTTTGTCTTCCTATAGGAGGACAAAAAGAAAAATTTAGGCACAGTATGGGACAGTACTGATAGCAAATCCAGCATCTGGAATTGCTTGTTGCTTGTGTTTCTAGAACATCAATTTGGGGTTTTACCTGCTTGCCCTCTGCCTTGGGGCTGCTGACTATAATCTGACAATAAGTGCCTGTTTAAGTTAATCAAATTACTAACATAAATGTTAATTGATTTGCCAGTTTGTTAGGGAGAATCTCATGTTCTGGTGTTTAAAATAGTATTTAATTACAGGGAAAATGGTAGCTAGAAAGAGCAGAGGGGGCATCTGGAGATCTAGCCCAGCCTCTTGTTGGGACTAGAGCTAACGTGGAGAGCCTTTCTCAATTGAGCTCCACAAATCTGTGAGGATGAAGGTTCCACCACCTCTCTTGATCCTGCGCACACTACCTTCCCTGTGAACTTTTTTTTTCCTTCCATCCTGCCACAGTGTTCTTTCCTGCACCTCGTAACTTTTTTTTTTTTTTGTCCTTTCACTGTGGGCTTCCTAGAAGTCAAGTCTTGCTTTCTCTGCAGTTCCTATTAGCTGTGGGTGACTATAGTTAGCGCACTTAGCTTTCTCTTAGGGTGTCAGACCCAGGTCTCCCAACTGCTCCTGAGTGGCAGGTGTGGCAACCCCATAACCATCTTAGAAGGCCCTTCACCAGACATGATCTCATTTCTTGAGATCCCCTCTATCCTGGGAGGCCCAAAACTACACAAAAAATTGCAGCTGTGAGCTTGCTGGTGCCTAATAAAGGAGAAGGAGTCACTTCTCTGTAGCCAGTGGCTGCTAAGCAGCCCGTTGGGCACTCAGATTTACTGCTGTAAGGATGTTCTGCCTATTATTTGTAATCCAAGAAAAAGCAAAACATTTTTCTTCTGGTAACTTTGCTTTTAAATAGAGTAGTGGCGTTACAGCTCATGAGACATCTTTTTTTAATGACATTCTGATTTGATTTCGGGTGATTTGTCTAATTAGACAGCAGTGGATAATATCTGAGAGACACACAATGAGAACAGTGTCAGCAAATCCTATATTAGTAGTTTATGGAAAAACCTCAGCATTAGTATGAGACCACCAAATCTTAAATGTTTTTTGTTAAAGTCTGAACTAAACTGAGGCACCCTCTTCTTCCAGTTAATTTTTTTTTTATATTTCTCACTGTTCTCAAAGTAATTTGTCTGCTTGAATGGTGCTGAAAATAATAGCATTTGGGGAGAAATGTAACTTAATCTTGATGTTTTTGTTTGTAGTGAATAGTGACATCTGCTTCTTTTTTCTCCTCCCACTTTTACATTCTCATTTTCAGTTCCTTAAATTTTCTTGTGCCAGAAAACAGCTTCTAGTCAATACCTTCATCCAGATCAGTGACTAACTAAAGCTATATTTAGTGAAATGTCTTCTTTTTAATTTATGAAATGTGTTTAGTGCAAATGACAGAATAGTTTATGATCTTCATATCACTGTTTTGTTTCATTTAAAAAAAAAAGACAATATTCTGATACTGGATGGTTTTGGCTTGATATCTCAAGTGATGAAATAGTGAAACTTATGGTTAAAAAAAAATAGAAATTTGAATATTCTAATGGTTGTTGCTCTTTACCCACTCTGATCAGTAATCCCAGCTCTAGATTCCTTGCATCTCTCTCCTGCCAGCATAGCATACCTTCTTAAATGTCACTGTCATAAAACAGTGTGGTCAAGCCATTGGTATTTTCTTTTCAAATCCCATATGATAATCTTCCCCAATGTATACATTATGCGACTCATAACATTCCATATTGTGTAATGAAGATCAAACCCAAAGGCAGCCTGGAAAAGCAGGCTCCTGTAGCTCTCATCCTTTCAATCCCTAGCAAAGTGGAATTCATTACAAATGTGAGATTGTAATTTTTTTTAAAACTATATGAGCTGGAAGTGTTGTGCTAATTAAGTCAGTTGCTTTGCTTTACCCTAGATACTCTGCCTTACTCCATACGAGTGTTGTTTGAATCCAGTATCCGTAACTGTGATGGCTTCCTAGTGAAAGAAACAGATGCTATGAACATCTTAGACTGGAAAACAAAACAGAATAATGTTGAAGTGCCCTTCTGTCCTGCCAGAGTTGTTCTTCAAGACTTCACGTAAGTGAGGGGGTGTGTGTGTACCAAAACCTCTGAAATTATCTGTGTAAACTCACTGAGTTCCACGCACAGTGCTTTGGCTTGAAAATCAACAGCACCCAGCCTTTTGATACTGAGGTACTGCTTTTTCTCACTAGAGACCTGTGCACTGCTGCTATCCAGTACGTGCCTCACGACAACTCCGTGTGATGCAAGGGTAGGGTACCCTGGTTTTAGTGCAGGCTGTTGCAGCAAGGAACACTTTACAGGCCAAGAATCAGAACACAAATGGAAGTGGTGACATTTTGGCTGTAGCCAGATGGCTGACAGTTCATTGAAATATGTAGAATTCTTGCTTGAGATAACTGAAGATTAAATATTGCTTACTCCACAAGTATACTTAATCCAATTGAATCCATAAATAATACAGATATTTAAAAGAAGTCTCTTAAGATATTGACTTTCTTTGTGATTTGAGTGTGGCGTAGTTAAAAGGCCAGTCCTTCAGCAATTTGCAAGTATTAAATTTAGGCTGTTTTGCTGACTCATTAACTATTTATCAAGAAGTGAGATAATTAAAAAGAAGAATTGTGATAATAATAAAAATGATGTAACTTCTGCTTAGCAGTCAAAGGCATGAGGATTTACATGGTTCTGTGTTATAGAAACATTGCTGTCTCAGTTTTGTACTTCAGGTAAACTTGTCTGTGGAATAGCAACCAGAATGTTTTTCTAAAACACCACCAGCTCCAGCAGTGACTGGTTCTGTGGGAAGAGAAATAACATATGCTGAGGTGTTCAAATGTCTAGCCATGAGCATTATTTGCATGGCAAGGTTCTACCAAAAAGGTAATAAGTATCTCAAAATTAGTCTTGTTGTAAAGTACCATTGCACTTCAGAAGCACAGCAAAACAAAAGAGAAATTAATTCTCTTCTTAGAGATGTTTCTGTGTTCTTATTTAGTATGTTATCTTCAGATGTGCTGTTCTTGTTGTGAATGAGTACCAAATCCATATCTTTTAAAAATGTTTAAAGTTCTTTAAAGTTTATAAATAGTAGAGGTTTATTATCTGAACTAGAACTTAGGCAGAACCTAGGTAATTTTAACTTAAATAAAGTTAAAATTACAAGAAGCTTACGTATTCTAATGAATTAATGTCCCATGTTGTGAAACTATTTTGTTTTTCTGTCCATTAGTGGAATTCCAGCAATGGTGGATTTTGCCGCCATGAGGGAAGCCGTGAGAAATGCTGGAGGAGATCCTGTGAAAGTCAATCCTGCCTGCCCCACTGATCTCACTGTTGACCATTCTCTGCAGATAGATTTCAGCAAATGGTGATGTACCTCATTTTTTTCTGATGAACCAGACATTTTTGGCTGATACTGAAGTATGGATTCACTATGGTCTTGGGACTGTCATATCAAATCATTTGTCATGTATACGGATCCCTGAAACTACACCTGATGGTATCTGAAAGAGGGCTGCATAAAAATGCATAAAATAGCATTCTTGAAGGAGAGAAAGAATGGTTGTGAGGGGTTAAGGATGAAGCTGATTGACAATCCAAATTACGGCCAAGAGATTGCTGAAAAGGAGGCAGAATGAGTTGGTAATTTTGCTTTGCTCTGTTCTTACTATTGATGTTAAACAAAACTTTTTTTAAATATGACTGCCTTGTTGCAGGTCCAGAGAAGCAGCTTGCAATCTTCCTGGATATAGTGAAAGACTGTTATTTCAGCCCATAGCTTAGCACTGACTTTTTTTTTTCGATTTTTTTTTTTTTTCTATCGGCCTAGATTTTACATCAGTTTAAGAAGGCTACATGTATTTGCAGAGAGAGAAGTGTACTTGTAGGAGTCTGGAGAAGTATTGGGACTAGAAAACTAACAGTGTGGTTTTCCTTTTCTGATAGGCTGTAATGTAATGAAAACAGCCTGGGGCTGCCTTTTGCTATAAACATAATACTGCAGAAGAGGAAAAACTCATATTCTATTCAGTGTTTGCTGAAGTAAACAAGTAAATAATGCAGCTCCCCCTCTGCTTTCTCCCTTGCCCCTCTGTCAAGGAACCTGTCAAACTTGTGCGGAATTGTGTAAATTACTCAAGCTTGTTGGAAATTTTAAAAGTTTGGGGGGGGGGGAAGCCTGTGGTCAAATGGCCATGGGTGTATGACTCATTTCTGTCTGTTCCACATGCACACAGGATTTCAGCTCAGTTTGTATTAGAAGAGTGAAGAGGAAGAAGCTGCAAATCATGTATGGTGTTGCATACATGTTTGTTCAGCTCTTGTGTCTGGAGGGACAGCTGATTGGATTGAAATTAGGCTGGCCTAAATTATCAGAAAGACCGAGTGTTGGCAAGAGGTCTCATCGTGCTGCTTTGTAATGATAAATCCAGCTGCTGTAGTTTGGCTTTTGGAAAGCTCACAGGATCTCAGCAGCTGCTGCCCTGTGATAAGAAACCCTTTGCCACGGGATGGTTTGTGCTTCTTTTGTACAGCTTCCCCCTCCTGCTGATCGGGGGCTGCTGGAGTAAGTTGGGATTTAGACAAAGTATCCTCTGAGGCAGGCAATATCCTGCAATTTGATAACTAGGTAAAGCAGAAGGAGGCAATGGCTTTAATTACAAATCCATGATTTGGTAAATACTGAGAGTTTAGAAGTCATTAATTTTTCACAACAGCTTTTTTTTTTTTTTTGTGGACCTGTAAAGACTGATTATTGTACAACTAGAGGCTTGCATGCTATATGGACTTCAGTTTTGAAAAAAATCTTTCCTGTCTTCCCCCTGAATTGAATAGTGCATAAAATCTATCTGAGCCTTGAAAATTTGTATATAAAGTCTAATTAAATAATAGTTATGTTTCTTGCCTTGAGAAGGCTTTGCCTGTAATCATTCCTCTGTGGACTTGACAGAATATGTACAGCACTGTCTTAAAAAAAGAAACATGTTCAGCAAGTCCAGCACTTGGATGAGGTTCTGCCCACACCTTACAAGCTTTAAACCTTGAGTTTAGCCTTTGCAATATTGCTTACAAAGATTTCTGGTCTGTTGTGAACAAATTGGAGGAGTAGTTTATCTGGTGTTAATCTTTCAGACAATCCAATTTGCCACACTACATTACTTAACTAAGCTTATACAGTGCTAGTTTATTTTGAAACAGGGTTGTAGTAAAATAACTGGCTTTTTTTCCCAGATAATATTTTATAATCTGTTGAAGGGATTGCAAAAAAAAAAAAGTGTGTGTGTGGGGAGCAAAATACTTAATGTCTAAATTATTGTTCTATTTAATGTTACAGTGCAATACAGAATGCTCCAAATCCTGGAGGTGGTGACTCACAGAAGCCGACAGCAAAGCTTTCTCCGCTGAAAGCGCAGCCTCGGAAGCCGCCGTGCAGGGGTCAGAGTGGCTGCAAGGGGCCCTGCAGCGCCGGAGATCTGAGTCGCTCAAACTCAGGACAATTTTCTGCGCAGATCGAGAACACGCCTCTCCTCTGTCCTTTCCATCTCCAGCCCGTGCCTGAGTATGAAAGATTCTCTTTTTTAATTGTTTGCGCCCCTCTGTGTTCTTAAGTGCTGCCTGTGACAGTTCATAGAGATGTGATAATTTTTTTTCTGAATATCTTTCTGTGTTGTTCTTCTCATGTGCCATAGACTGGTTTCAGCATCTAGAATGTCTGATGTGGCAGATTTGAATTAGTCTACAGTACTTTATTTTTTACACAAGAAGGGCTTTACTAAACAGAGTGCAGATGGACAACTGTGTGACTCCTGGCTGTGATTTTTAAATTTAATTTTGAGACTCCCCTAGTTTCTTTACAAGGACAACAAAGTGTAGGAGTAATCCTTTGTATGTTACAAAGTACGTTTCAATGAATAAAGCTTTATTTCTTTGTTATACTTTATTTCTAAAAGTAAATTTTAGTTTTTCTGCAAGAACTTTTCAGAAGTCTCTGGCTCTCAAAGTGGAGCTAAGAACTAGGCTGTATATCATCCCCCAGCTTCTACGGAATCTCACAGTCCACCTGCAGTTGAGTTGAAATTCAGTGAATATCTTGCCTGTGGGTTAATGGCCTGGGGGAACCTCATCTATCTGCCACTTCCGGATTTTCAATATTATTAACCTACCATTGTGTACTGTTCCATCTATGACAGCTACATGCAATCATCATCCTCTTTCAGCTGCCACCTCTTCTGTCTGACAGACCATTCAGATCCCCCTAGCCCTCTGTGCCAGACAGGTGTAGAATTTAAAAGCTGATCAAATCTGTATCCCACAGTGGTGTGATAACACTGATTGTCTTGGTGGTTGCAAATATTCCCGCTCGGTACAGGTGTAGGAATGCAAGATTAGGGATGTTTTCAGCAATATTCTGAATATCCTGACAGCAAACCAGCAGTGGTAGTTATTAAGTAGCGATGTGAATGATGCCTGTCCCTCGGGGCTTTGCAGAGCAGTGTAGCCACTAACCATCTGATGCCACGGAGAAGAAAGGGAAGTAATGTATGTACTTTCATGATGTAAAATACACCTCTAGAAAATTGAGGACTTATTTCCTGGTATAAGTGTGTCCCTTCCTTGTCATCTTCTCAAAGCAGAGGTTATTCCTCTTAAATTGTGAATTACTCCTTTATAGTGAATATCAGTATCTTATAAAATAACACTTATTAAGAAAAGATGGTTCATTTTATGAGACATCCATGATTCATCAGTACATGGAGGCAAAAATACAGAAATGGAGGATAGTCACAATTGCCCTGATACTCTGCTCAGCTGGCAGAGGACTAGTACTGAAAGCAGAGAGTCCTTTTTACCTGAACCAGTGAACATCTTTGTTCTTTCCTATATCGAATCTTGAGGTGTGTGACCTACTGACTGGGGGTAAAGCTTTTGTGTATTATAGTACATGCTTGGAATAGATGTCTTAAAATTTATATTTTTGAGATCGAATGCTTTAGGCAAACTGTACCTAGAATAAACCTGTTATCAAGCACAGCACAGATCAAATCAGTTTTCACTGTTTTCAGAAAGCTTGCTGCAAAGAGGGAATTATCTTTGTTCTAACAAAACACTTCTAACTGTGCTGCAGGACTAAATGAATCTTTCATCAAACAAGTGAAAATAACAACTTGTTCTTCTGAAATTTGAAATAAATTATGACAGTGCTTGTAAACTTGATATCTTCCTAGGCCTGAGACAGTATTGAAAAATCAAGAGATGGAATTTGGCAGAAATAGAGAGAGGCTTCAGTTTTTTAAGGTATGTCTGTGTGTACCTGCGGGCTTAGGGTCGGGTTGTGGCTCTTTTAAGAGCATTTGGAAATGTTGGGCTCTCAAACCTGGATTTAATATGGGGACAGAAAATTGACTAATAACATCTAATCTAAAAGTTATTAGGCAACAGAAATTCTAAATCAAGCTGTCACTTGATACTAGAGATATCTTTTTGTAATTCTGACTTGAAAAAGTTTACACCAGTTTGATATAGTTCTTGTCAATGTGAAGGTAGTGGACAAAGTAGGTATTTATGAGGCATTAGTCTTCTTAATGAGCTCAGTGTCTTAGGTCACAATGAGTTTCTGAATGAAAGGTTCATTTATCCATACTTCTGTTACAAATCTTCCTGAAGTTGGAAGCATTGAACAGAGGCCAGTGTTGAGACATTACTGCTCTCAAGCTTGATGGTGATGCCAGTAAACTCATTTTTAATGCAAGTCTTGTGTGGCAAATACTGGTTTCTGTGTTGCCAGCCAGGGATCTGCGACATCGAGATGTGATCCCCATCCACATGGTTTAGGAATCCCATGCAGTGCTCTAACAATCTCTTCATATAGGTAGATGAGAAGGTTCCTTTCTGAGAGTTGCAAATTGCCTTTTACATTATTAAAGAGGGAAATGGCAGAGCTGAATCTTGTTACAAGTTTGCATGTCATCTTTTTTTTAAATCTAGCATCCTGAGTTTGCATGTAACAAGATACTTTTTAAAATTGCGTCTTCAGCCTCATGCAAGAGTGTAAAACCTAAACTAAGTACTGCCATAAATACAAGTGCTTAGGTTCTGTTGTCTAAATAATAGTCTTAGCTATGCTTGAGATCTGTTGTGTGAAGTGGAAGGTAAGATTTATGCAGCCCTGCTTTTGACAGGTGGGTTTGAATTATTGATTCAGCCTTCAACAGGAATGGAATGGATGGTTTTGTTGATGGTTAAGAATGTACAGAGTCCATGGGGATCACAGATCTCTGTTTGACAAATGAGCAAAAAGCCTTTGTAAATAGAGAGTACTGGATTATTGCGTATTAGTTTTGGTTTTTTTAGTTCTCTTCTAAGAATTGAATATACCTCTGAAAAAATGCAACTCTTTTTTCTCATTTTGTAAAAATTACAGTGGAGTTCAAAGGTTTTCAAGAATATTTCCATAATTCCACCTGAGACTGGCATGGCACACCAAGTTAACTTGGAGTATTTGTCAAGAGTTGTTTTTGAAGTGAAAGATTTCCTATATCCAGATAGTGTGGTTGGCACAGATTCTCACACAACCATGGTAAATGGCTTGGGTATCTTGGGCTGGGGTAAGTATGCTCAGAGTCACTCGATAGCACTTTGAAATCTTGTTCTAAAGCATTGCTGAGAAATACTCTTTTCCCACTGGATATTTCTATCTCAAGCATAACAAACTCTGCCTTGAATTATTCTTCAGAACGCTTTTTGTCTGATAATTTCAACTAATGTTTCTTTGTATTGAGAAACTTCTTTTGGTAATTTAAAGGAAAAATAGCCAAAACACAATATATATTTAAATAAGTGCTGTTAGTATATGCAGTATAAAATTTGTGTGAAGGCTTGTTTTCTCTTGGACAGTTAATCTTAGACATCAAATACTTTCTAGTTGACTGAAGCCTAACTTCAGAAGTAGTCTTACTTGATCTTATTGTTCATGTACAAATATTTAACAGAGAACTTCTATGGGTTTTGCTGTAGCCTTTTAGGATTTTATTAGGTTTTAGGACCCCAATATATTTCATGTTGGTTAATTAAAATGATGAAAAGCAACCTGATACTCTCCTTCCAGGTGTCGGGGGGATTGAAACAGAAGCAGTGATGCTGGGGATGCCGGTTACTCTCACTTTGCCTGAGGTGGTTGGGTGTGAGCTGACAGGCACAGCCAGTCCCCTCGCTACGTCCATAGATATTGTTCTAAGCATTACAAAGGTAAGAGTTCGATGCGTTTTCAAACAAAGAGAAGTTTGTTGCAGGTTTTACCAGTGGTGGTTGAGAACCGAATTAAACGCTGGGAGTATTTTTAGTATGTCTTTGATCTTGGCAGCGTAGAAGGATACAAATAATCTGTAACCATTTTTATTTCAAGGTCCTCCAAAGTAATGTTATTTGTTCTTTTCCTTCCACAGGGGTTTATTTACAGGCCCTCTCTCACTGAAAAATAGTTAAAAAAACCCCCAAAGCTATATGTGTAGGGTTGAGATCAAGGGAGAGAAGCCCAGTTTTCTATTTTTCTCCTGCTGACAGCATGTAGGCTGCTTCTCTAGCTCAGAAGCTTGTTCTGGGTACACTGTTTGTTCTGAAATACTCCTGCAAGATGCAAGGCTGGCCTATGGCTGCAAGCTGCTAGAACTTGAGGATGTATCTTCTGAAGACAGGGTTTTTCTAGGGTGGCACGACCTGTCGCTGTTGTAGCAGGTGAAGAACTGGCCTCAAAGCATTAATGAGCTGTGATTGCTTCGAAAGTACATTCTTCTTTCTGGCAGGATGCTTTAGGAAGCATGTATCCACTCTTCACTAGGAAGTCTGAAGAGCTCAGTTGCAGGTGGAGATGTGTTGTGTTTTGTCAGCTTTCACTGCAGATTTTTAGAGCCCAGTGTTAATGGGGCTTGGGGTTATTTTGCAAATGTGGGCCTTAAGATTTCAGCCTTTTGTTTTAGATGTTCATGACTCGCTAATGGTGAACTGTTGCAGCAAACACTGCTGGCGTTGTACCTCTTCGCATGACAACTGTTGTGTGTTCTTTTCAACAGCAACTGAAGCAAGCTGATGTGGCTGGAAAATTTGTGGAGTTCTTTGGGAGTGGAGTTTCCCAGCTGTCTGTAGCAGACCGAACCACGATAGCAAATATGTGCCCCGAATATGGTGCTATTCTAAGCTTTTTCCCTGTCGATAATGTGACATTGAAGCACTTAAAGCATACAGGTAAAGATGAAATTGAAATACAGTGATTCATTGTAATAGCGTTTTAGATATGGTATGCAGTAATACATTTTTTGGTTAAGACTGTGTAGTTCTTAAGCAGTGATTTTCTGCAGAGTTTGGACATGGATTTGATGTGTAACGTGCTCCTGTTCAGTAACAGGCTGCCTCACGGGATAAACTTGGCTCTAGCTCTTGTCCTGTAAAATCTCACACCTGAGTGATACCACCACAAATGCTGCGCTGTGCATGTCTACTGTTGGCTAGTTTTGTGGGAGACTTAGTACGTGGCAGTTGGGTCCCAGTTATTTACCTGCTTTATTGACCTGGGTAGTTTCTTCTGGCCTGTTTGTCTCGGTGTATCCCCTGTATTTAAGTGAGGCTGTAGCTCTTGTACACACAGCGCTGTGTCCAGTCCGGTCCATTTGTCTAAGACCGGATTTACTAATGTTGTGTTAGTAATCAATGTCCAGAGTCCTTGGTTTTGAAAGCATAGGCAAACCTTTAAAAGAGAAGTATTAAGAAAATTCTCACATTTTGAAAAGTGTATGGAATATAAATTTTCTTGATACATAATGAATCCCTTAACCACCTGTAGATACCCTACCTAATCAAAATCTAAAATGATTACTAGAGATAACTGAAACTGCAAAACAAATCACAATGCATTTCTGATTTTTTTAATCACAATGACTTTTTTTCCTTTGAGGAGCATTATTTCACTGACATTTCCAGCTGGGCTAGAAGGATGTAGATTCCTTATCAAACTACTGCAAATAGAGAAAGCCACAGGGTAACAGATACCCAAAAAAACCTACTCTCATTAGTAAGCCTTTTTGACACTGAAATCTGTCACTTTCAAATGTTAAACATTTTTAATTAACTAACAAATGTGTTTTTGTCTGGTCAGTGCAGAGCAAATGAAACATTTTCTAACAGTAGCAAGCAATACTGGCTGTTACCAACTAAGCACGTGATCTGTATTAAACAAATAAATCTTAACAGAGAAAAGTTTTTCATGAACTTCAGGGAGCAATCTGTAAGTTTCATTAGAGTTACAAATGCTGGAGTTGGAACAGGTTATTTTGTTCCTTGATATAAGAAGGAAAGTTAAGGTAATCTAAAAAAAATAATTATTTAAAGCATTTTGTGTATAATTCCTGAATACTTCCTGGAGGTTGGGTTATGGAAGTGGTGTGCCTTGAAAAACGTACTTTGGATGACATGCTTAAACAGTCTTAATTTCTGAGAATTGTGAGGGTTGTTTTATTTATTTATTTAATGTGACTTTTCTCATGTTTGAAATAACCTTCCTAAGGTTTTGACAAGACCAAGCTTGAGGTCATGGAAGTGTATCTTAAAGCTGTGAAGTTATTTAGAAATGATGAGAGTTCTTCCAGAGAACCTGAGTATTCACAGGTATGTTTGAAATTACTTGTTTCTGTGTGTTTGATGCTCATAAATAAATAACTAATACCAATTTAACAATATTGTCTCTCACTGTAATTTCCATTGCTTTAACAAAAGTTGTATTTAGTAACTCCACAACGGCCACAAGGATGATTAGAGGGATAGAGCAACTCCCCTATGAGGACAGGCTGAGAGAGCTGGGGTTGATTAGCCTGGAGAAGAGAAGGCTCTGAGGAGACCTTATAACAGCCTTTCAATATCTGAAGGGAGCTACAGGAGAGCTGGGGAGGGACTCTTTGTCAGTAAGTGCCGTGACAGGACAAGGGGCAATGGTTTTAAATTGGAAGAGATTTAGATTAAACACAGAAAGAAATTCTTTACTGTGAGAGTGATGAGACACTGGAACAGGTTACCCAGGGAACTTTTGGATGCCCCATTCCTGGAAGTGTTCAAGGCCAGGCTGGATGGGGCTTTGAGCAACCTGGTGTGGTGGGAGGTGTCCCTGCCCAGGGCAGGGGGGTTGGAACTCGATGAATTTTAAGGTCCCTTCCAACTCTAATTGGAAGGGTCCAGTGTTCATAGATTCTATCATTCTATGAACTCGTAATTTTGAGAAGCAGAGTATGTCTGCAAAATATAAAGGGGATGAGGAATAGAAGGGAAGTACAGTAAAGTTCATGTCAACTAACGTACCAAACATACTGAATTCCTATCACTCCCCAGTGATCAGAAAAGTTACAGGTGGTAGAAAGTTAGGGAAAATCTTAAAAGACTGAATAAGATGACTATCTTTTCCCAGTGGTCAGTCTTGAAAATGGAAGCCCAGAGTTCTAATGTCTCAGAACATTCAAATTTTAAACAGAAGGGGTCCTGAATGTCTCAAGAGTACATTTGGTGTAAAGTTGGACTGGGATTGATAATGCTTGTGTTTTGGTGTCATTTTTTTTAGGTAGTGCAAATCAGCCTAAATTCTATAATCCCATATGTCAGTGGCCCCAAGAGGTCCCAAGACAGAGTGGCTGTTAATAACATGAAAAGTGACTTCCAAGCCTGCTTAAATGAAAAGGTTAGTACAACTGATGTACTCTTCAAAAGGTGCTTCCTATAATCTGTGTGAATAAATGTTATGTTAGTTATACCTTGCATACCTCTGGAGCCCTACTTATTCCTATATAAACAGCTTATCCAGTGACACTCTTTTCCTGCTTGACAACTATCCTGAGGATAGTAAATCATAGGTGTGTTTGTCAGAAACAGGAACATCCAAAAATCCTTAATTTCACAGTTCATATTGCTAGGGAGGTAAAACTAAAAGTAATAAATAGTGTAAGGTTGGGAAACATACTCTCATTTTCTAAAACTCACTGTATCTTAAAGGAGATTCTTAAAGAATTTCAAGATTTCTAGCTAATCAGTGCTTTAAATTCTTCATTTAGCAAGTGATTTTTGCTTGCAGCTTGACTTAATGGAAGATGAGTTTTTACTCTGAAGGTGATGTTTTTGGTTGGGAATATGCATAAGTATCTAAGAATGCAGCTAATGCAGGAATGCATCTTCATTTTTAGTAATTATCATTACAGCAGTGTTAGAAACATACACTTAGGTACTCTACAAGTCTTTCTCTTGGTTTTAGCATTTCTGGCTTGTAATGAGATGTATAATACAGGATAAGCAGTTGTGCTGGGGAGAGAAATCGCGTATCACAGAGTGGCTGAGGTTGAAAGGGACCTCTGGAGGATGGCCAAGTGCTGAAGAGCTGGAGGATGCAAAATGTTAATTGATGTAGTCAATTAGTTATAATCCTCTTTCAATTAAAATCTTCTGCTTTTAATTCGGAAACAAGTATTGTGTGGAATTAGATACGTACTCAGAAGGGATCGTTCTTTTGTGTGTAGCAGGAAATGAGTGTAGAGGCATGAACTGAGGCTGCTTTGGAAATCTGTGTAAGGGCTCCTAATGGGAGAGCTGCAGATTATTTTAAAATGAGGGTTCACTTGGTCTTCTGTAATGTCATGCCTTCTGTAATAACTGATAATGTGTATTGTTGTCCTCTAGTCTGGTGTTAAAGGCTTTCAGGTTGCAGTTGAGAAACAGAATGACATTGTACCCGTTCAGTATGAAGGAAATGAATACAAACTATCTCATGGCTGCATTGTCATTGCTGCAGTAATCAGCTGTACAAACAACTGCAATCCGTCTGTCATGCTTGCTGCAGGTATGTTGTGACTAGTGACAACTAAATAATCTAGTGGAGCTCCCATGTTTACACAGCCTTTTCCCTCACTTCTGTAGGTTCTCTGTAATGACTCGATCTAATGGTTTGAAACGATGAACTTTTAGCTTTAACCTTGTGGTGTGTTCTGGAGGTTGTATAATGGAAGTTACTTTTCAGTAATACAATCTCAAATTTGTGTCATAAAGCGATACTAATGAGAGTAATTAAAAATATTTACATTTGGTAGTACTTCAACAGGTAACCAGTTTTAGGGCTGTTCTCAGGTAGATGCACACAGCAACACAACTGGTGCAGAGGAGGTGGGCTTTAGTTTTGACTCTGTCCTGGCTGACAGGAGCTGGAACTATAGTTAGCTACAGAGTCTGGAAATAAATCCGTATTGCTGAGCAGTAGACTGTTCAGCCACTCGTTCAGGAGCATGTGCTGTACCTTTGCAAGCTGTGTACAATTTCCCCAGAAGAGCTAATCCTCTCTCAGACCTTGTTCTCTTCTTTAGACATCCTGTGTGGCCAAAGCAAGCTTCACTTTGAGGCTGTGTGGCATATATCAGGAGAATAAATAGCTTTGCACTGTCAACTAGAACATGGGAAAGAGATTTTTCTTATAGAAAAGAAAGTGGGTATCTAAACTACAGCAATGGGAATAAAAACCTGGTATGAGTTAAGAAACTTAATTCGGGCAGGTGTTGCCTTAATAATTGAATTAACTGAAGGTTTGCTCATCCTCTGGGGTTTTTAAATGGTTATTTTAGCTAAGGCAGTGCCATATAGATATTCTTTTAAGGAATATTTAAAACATAAACTGCCTTTTTTGTTGTTGTTGTAGGACTCCTGGCCAAAAAAGCTGTTGAAGCTGGCCTGGTGGTTAAGCCCTACATAAGAACAAGTTTATCGCCCGGCAGTGGAATGGTCACACATTACCTCAGCTCAAGCGGAGTGTTGCCGTACCTCAGCAAGCTGGGGTGAGTTGGGGCTCTACTGCATTTTAGGAAAACATACACGGGGGGTTATATGGTTTGATAAATGTGGTTGCTGTTCAGTTTGGGTTGGCTGTTTTTTAACTTACTAGATTGGCATTTTAACTACTTTTTTAGTTACTACTTTTCCGTCATCTGTGCTCTTTTTTCAGTAGTGATCTACTTCACTCTAAGTGTCTTACAAGACAAGGTGCACATATTTTAAAGGTGGAAGCTAGATATAGATTTGGCACGACACTATATTAGTCTTAACGGTGCTGCTGTCATGTGTTGTTTAGCACGTTTTTGGTTGCTCTGTAGCAATAACAATTAGATTATGTTCATAATTCAGCTGTGCTCTGTGAGGAATGTTACTGCCTTTGCTTTTCTATTACTTACAGAACCAAAAACATCTTAAGATATTTTATTGACTTACCTTAATTGACTACAAAAAATGTTAGCTTGTTTCTTCCTGCTTGCATCAGTGAGGCATCGTGTCTGCTGTTCACTTCCTAAATTAGACTAAAAAGTCTAATTGTCAAAGGAAAAAAAAAAAGATAATTGTCTTAGTGATTGGTGATAGAGGAAAAAGCTGTTTTGTGAACAAATTGCTTGTGATCATTTAATATGCTACTCGGTTGTGTTTTTCCAATGCAGGTTTGAGATTGTCGGTTACGGGTGTTCAACCTGTGTTGGAAACACTGCCCCCTTGCCAGAAGCCATCAGGAATGCAATAAAGCAGGTAAAGCTCTAAGGCTTGTTGAATACAGAAAGATAGTTGTCACACAGTTAAGTGATCAAGAAATACAGTAAAATATACTTTATTGTTGGTTTGGACTTTGCATAATATTTCTCCAGATCTGCATGTCAGAGGGAGGTCGTGGTAATTCATTGCTATGTAGAATAAACATAATAAATAGTGTTTGTACCATACAGATATAAATTACAAGATAAATATATACAGTCTGGGTCTGCTCTTAAATCATAAATGAAGAGGATGGTTTTAAGGAGCGATGTGCTTCAGGGATTTTTAACAAGTAGTATCTAAACAGCTGCAGTGTTTTTCTTCCTGTGAAGCAGAAGAAAATACAAGAAATAAAAGGCAGGAGAAGGGCTCACTGCAGTGATTGGAGGACACATCCAGAGGGTCAAGAGTGAAAAGGAGGAGGAGGACAAAGGGTAGCAGGAGAGAACAAAATGTCTTTAAATGAAGTGTTAAAATAAATATTTGAAGTGGAATGCTAAAAGTGCATCTGACTTAGTCAGCAAAAAAAAAAATAGCACAAGCTGTTAAAGTACCACAAAATCCTAGAAAAATATATCTGGGTCTGCCTTTCAGGGTGATATAATTGCCTGTGGAGTATTGTCTGGAACAAAGAACTTTGAAGGTCGTCTCTGTGACTGCGTCCGTGCCAACTACCTTGCTTCTCCACCGCTAGTAGTTGCTTATGCTATCGCAGGCACTGTTAGAATAGATTTTGAAACGGAGCCTTTGGGTAAGTGTTTCCTTACATCTTCCATTCTGCATCTAATGCACACATAGAAGAGGTTTCTACCTGTGGATTTCAGCATGCATTTCTTTGAAAAGAAAGCCCATGTTTGGTGTTGCTTGTAGCTAAAGCAAAGCATCCACTTAACTGATGAATTTCTTTGCATATCTGGTACCATCTCTGAAGACTTTAATATATACATATTTATATTCTAATATAAATCTAAAGTCTAATATTTTATTATTCAGAATTACTTTTCTGTTTAAAATCTTACTCAGGCACTGGCTTTAATGGCAAAAGTATTTACCTACGAGATATTTGGCCCACCCGAAGAGAACTTCACACAGTGGAGGAAGAGTGTGTGATATCATCCATGTTTAAGGAATTGAAAGAAAAAATGGAGGTAAGAATGGTCTTTCGTTTTACATAAAGATTGCATTTCGTTGTGGCTTTATAATATCTCCCAGTTGAATGTGATTGGTTTGTCAGTTATTTCCATTACTGTGAAGGAGGACTTAACTGAGATGGATGGTGATTCTTAAGCAATATCCAATAAAGTAACTCATAGTATATAAGAGAAACTAGAAAGAAAATCACCATTAAGTCTTTGTTTTCAGCATGTAAAAAGATCATAAACCATGTTTTCTGTTGTTCTTGGTTAATTTCACTTTTTGTAGAAAGGAAACAAACGATGGAATTTACTGGAAGCACCTGAGTCATCTCTGTTTCCCTGGGATTTAAAATCTACTTATATCAGATGTCCTTCCTTTTTTGGTAAACTTGTAAGTACATTGAACTCAGATTATATGCGTTACATTTAAGTAAAGAAATAGCTATTCCAGTCGAGCTTCAATGTTTTAAGTAACAAATTTGATCATCACTAATATTTTTCAGTCTTTTAAATCCGATTTAAAAGACTGAGTGGAGCCTGGACATCGTGTGCCTACACATATTGTAGATACCTTTTATGTATCTAAGGATTTTGGAAGAAAAAAGGTGTTTCTTATTTTTGTTTTTGTTGTTCCCCACCCCTTTCCTTTTAGACCAAAGAACCAGTTTCACCACAACCAATTGAAAACGCCCACGTCTTGCTCTATTTGGGAGATTCTGTAACAACAGATCACATATCCCCTGCTGGAAGCATTGCAAGGAGCAGTGCTGCTGCAAAGTATCTCACCAACAAAGGGTAAGGACTTCTCATCTCAGACAGCTCCAACGGTGTCAGAACTGCCTCACATGCCAAATAATTATCAGTGCTGTTGCTTTCCTTTATAAATGCCTGTCTGCATAAAGTGGAGTAATACATGGATAAGCAAAATAGTAACACTACGGGCATTAATAAGTAATCACTTGTCTTGTGATCCCAGTTATCGCCTTTCTTGCAGCCTCCATCTAAGGCTACAACAAACAGCTGAAACATAAAGAACACATTCTCGCAGCTGGTGTTACAGTAACATCCCCTGCCAAATGCATGCCAAAGGAAAAATAATTTACTAATTTACAAATCAGGTTAATGTGAGGTTAGTAACTGTTACTGCCATTGGCCTTAAGAGCAGACAGGGATGCACAGAGCAGATCAGAAGCTCTGGAAACAGATGCTTTTTAGAAATGAAGCTTAGTTTTATAACTGCATGTGGTTGGTGCTCTGACTTAGCTCTGCAGCAGTAGTGGGTGCTTTTTACCTCCCCTGGAGTTCTGAAAAGAACAGACAGGACACGGTGTGGTGCTGAGCCAGTCAGCGTCACACCTCTGCTGAGTGTTCTGGGAATTACATTGTTGGGTTGTATTGCAGAGGTGCAGTAGTATTACAGGAAGCAGGACAAAGTAATAGCCTGTGGCGTGGATTCTTCTTTCTAGTGAACGTCTGAATAAGTAGTATTACAAGAAAAACAGAATTAATGGGCCTTTAATCCCAGGATGGTCATTTGATTATAAGTAAAGCTCTCTTGTTGGTACAACGCTTGTTCGTAAATATGCTAGAAGAGGTAAGAGGATTAGTAACCAGGCTTGTTTTCTAGAACAGTCACCCCATAATTCATCTGTAAGTACCATGCTGCTTGTAGCACTTTATAATGAAGTCACAGAAAATGAATTTAAAATGGCAGCTCTCCTCATGAATAATCTAGCAGCAATTTACAGATTTTGTTCATAACTTATAATAATTACATTTGTTGGATTAATAGTTCTTTACGTCTTGTACTGAAAACTTAAGAAATGCTGCAGTAATTATAAAAATCATAATACTGTTTTAAACCAGATAATCTTAAAAATAACCAAATCCCTTTTAAATATTCTTTTAATTACAGACTCACACCTCGTGAATTCAACTCTTATGGAGCTCGAAGAGGTAACGATGCTGTGATGACAAGAGGTACCTTTGCAAATATCAAGCTTCTGAATAAGTTCATAGGAAAACCAGCTCCTAAAACAATTCACTTCCCATCAGGGCAAACGGTAAAAATCCAATTGTTTGCATAGCTACTCTGAAAATGTGATGTGGATTTAGAACTCACTCCAACTCTTTCTTATTTCACAGCTAGATGTGTTTGAAGCAGCAGAGCTGTACCAGAAAGAAGGCATCCCTGTAATTATTTTAGCAGGAAAGAAGTATGGACTGGGTAGCTCAAGAGACTGGGCTGCAAAGGGGCCGTTTTTACTGGTACTGCTGTTTTTTGTTGGGGTTTGGGGGTGTGTGTTTGTTGTTTCTGAAAAACACATTGTTTAGGGCATGAATGTGTTTAGAAACTGTCCTCAGTCTTATGATGGTATTTCTCAATAATTTCTTTGCTAGAACCCTGATAGAGTATAATCACTAATCAGGATGAGTCTGAGTTTCAGTATGTAATTTACCATCTTAGACTCCAGACTTTGAGATAAATAGACATTCACGTAGTGCAGACTTCTCTTTGATCTCTGTGGGGTATTAAATATCTAGCTATTGGAGACCAATTTCCACAAATTTTCAGAATATATTCCGAGTCAGCCATTTATTCTTATGATGTAATGGAAGCAATTAACATTTGGGCTGGGATTTTCTGCCTGTGAGCTACAGCCTGGTCACTGGCTGTTCTAAAACACCATTTTGTGCTGTACAGGCTTGCTCTAGTTTACTCATTCTCCCAGAGCTCTAGAGCTAAACGCCGTTACCTACTCTACAAAGCACACGCTATTTACTCTTCAGCTTGAATTGCAAGATTTTTGCACATAATATATATTTGAAGCTTACTCTTGCATTTCACTCTTGACTACTGTACTGAAATAGAAAATCACTCGTGTTTTTGCAGGGTGTTAAAGCTGTCCTCGCCGAAAGCTATGAGAAGGTTCATAAAAGTCAGTTGATTGGAATTGGCATAGCTCCGCTTCAGTTTCTTCCTGGGGAAAATCCAAGTACTTTGGGTCTCACTGGCAGAGAGCAATTTTCTATATTGTTCCCTCCAGAGCTGTCACCTGGAATGACTCTGGATATTAAGGTATCTCTGGAAATTTTACTTTTTTTTAATTTCTCTATTGATTGTGCTGATGATTGAAAGTACAGAAAGGAAAGTTAATCCTCAATGATTGAAAGGAAAAACCCAAAACTTAATTCTCTTTGAATGTAAGCTTATAGTATTGCCTGAAGTTCATCACAACTACTGAAGTTTCCCAAAGTACAGATGCATGTGTTCTTTCTGTGGAACTTACTCTGCAACCTGAAATTCTTGGGCATTGTTTCCCCCAGTGGGCCAGTCTCATCTCTCGGACCCTTTTAAAGACAAGGGTGCAACTATTTGAGAGAAGCTTCAGCTCCTGTGTAAAAGAACTATGTGCCCACAATAACGTACTTTGTGCCATCTTGGTGAAATGGCATTTTCTGTTGCCACTCGGTGCGTAGCATGTTCCCAGCAGGATCTAAACTGTGCAGTAAAATAAGCCGCCTTCTGTCCCCAGCAGTGTCTGTTCTGACGCGTCGGATAAGGAGGTTGAATTTGCTTGTGTTCAACAAAGCTTGGGTTAGAATGTTAACTTTGTAAGGGAGGGGAAGTGAAAGATAAACTCTTAATTGGTCTCTCTTTTTTGCTTTTGTTTTGAAGATGAGCACTGGAAAAGTATTCAGCGTGATTGCCTTGTTTGAAAACGATATGGAGATAACTCTATACAAATATGGTGGAAGTCTAAACTTTGTGGCTCGAAGATTCTTATAGTAGCTACTGACTCTATGGGTACCTTGCATAACTGGTAACTCTGAAAATGCCTTGTGTGAACCCAGGAATCTGTACTGTGGAACTGCAAACAGTCCTAGTGTGCTCAAAGTTATTTCGTCCATGGATGTAAAAGATTGTGAATCATTGTAACTGCAACGAGATCCTTCCTGATTTTAAATAATATTCTAATGGTGCTATTAAACATTGCTAAAATCAACGTGTGTATTGTGGCAGAGAGCTGTAAGTATGGAGGGGATGTTTTATCAGACCATTTTGTAAATAAACTATGCGAAATCTGAAACTGATTGTGCTGAAGATTATTATGTAAGATTTACTGCAGTTGTTTCCCACTGTAAATCTATACTGCTGTTAAGGGTAGCACATGGTATGGATTGTTAAAGGCCAAACAGAATTTTATTTTTTTTTTGCATCCAGAGCTTAAAACAGCTACTCAGTTATGAATTTCTTGCTCTTTAGGTTATGTGCTGAACAAAAAGCAGTCCGTGTGAGGCCCACGGTATCCTGTATCACAGACCATGACTTTCTTACCTTTACTATGGGATTATATTTCCTCTGGATCCAGATGTAAAACTGCTCACGCTATGAAATATTGTGTGCTTAAACTATGGGAAGCATTTCTGCATTTAAAAAAAAATGCTTGCAGTTATGTTGTTTGTGCAGGTTCAGTGCAACGCCCCATTCAGTGCTTCAGGGATGCAGCTTGTCGTTTCTGACAATGAGGTTTCACTGTACTCTCTGCAATATCATTAGACAAAGTATCTCCCTGTAGTATTTTAACCTTTAAAAACATTTATTAGAACTGTTTAAATTCTTCTGCTTTAAATATGATCTGTGTCTAATGCAGCAGAGGCAGCCACACTGCCTTTTAATGCTTTCTCATGTGCTGGTAACTTACAGCTCTTCCAAACCAGCAACAGATTCCTCTGCTGAAGATCCCAGAACACTGAACAAATATGGCTCTTTTACACCACTTGCAACTTCCATAAACTTCATTGTCAGCTTCTTGATGGTAAAGGCCCTGTTCTGTAGTTACTATTAACAGAAGATGCACAGTTTCTGCAGAAGTGCTTGTTTCACACTTAACAGCATTGACAGTTTCTCACCTCCGCAAGGGAGCCTGCAGCTTCAACAGGCTCTTTCAGTGCTCCTGTGTCTTGAAAAGCATCATACCCCTTAACAGTTTATGTAGAGATTAATTGCTTTTGGAGAACAAAACTATGAATTGTCAAGATTCAGCTTTAAGATTTTTTTTTTTTCTCTTGGTAAACATTATCTTAAATTTGAAAACTTGCGGGAGGGCTGTTTTAAGCTTTACGTGTGCTTTCAATCTATAACCAGACACTAAGCCAGTTGACTTGCAAACTAACAGATGCACCATTGAAATCTTTAAATAAGTACAGCTTCTGACATTCCTTTAAAAAATATAAAAAAAAACCCCTGTCATAATTATATGATTACAATATATTAATTTTTGACACTTCAAAATTTTGACTGCCAAATTAATTTGACTTCACTGGCACAACTTTGAGATACCTTTTTTATTTTATTGGACAAAGCTTCCTAAAGTTTTAAATGCTGTATAATCTGTTTTTATACTTCACTAGTTTTGCTGTGGTTTTCTTTTAGTCAGGATAAAACTCATTCCAGTGACTTCTACTGCTGATCTGGGTGATAAATCAATGCATTTTTGAATACTATATTCAGCTCAACACAGAATGAGTTTTTGTTCTGTGGCACACTTGCTAATTTTATCTAGAGTTACTGAGCAAGTCTTAGTTCTTGTACAATAGTGGCTAATACTATTTTTTTCCACAGTTCAAGGTCTCATTCTTGATTTAGGTCAATAAAATGCATGTTCGTTATTGGGGAGCAAATTGGAATTCAGTGCTGGCTCCTAATGTTGCCTCATGCAGAGGATAAATAGAAACCTGCCCACAAGCCTACTTCAGCGTGTGACTGATGGTGCCTGGAGGGAACGTGGTCCCCCAGCTGCTCTAGGGCAGGAACACAGTCCTTGCTTCAGAAGGAGGCGCATCAAGGTAAATGAGTATTGTGAAGTTAAAAGTGCAATTTCAAGGGATGTGACTTATTGGCAAGTTGTCACCAATAAAGCTAGTCATCTCTCTTAAGAGACAGGATGAGTTTTATTACCGTAGCAACTACTTCAATTCTGCTGTACTCCTATGTCATAAAATGGACGACGGCCAGCTTTTGAGCTGGGCTTTGGCACGGTTGCTCCGTTGCTGTTCAACCTTAGGCTCCTGCTCTTGCTGCTGCAGTGGGCCCACCCTCACCAAGCCATAGCAGCCTGGTGAGTCGCGCAGCCTGGCCCCTACCCTTCAGAGCCATACGCTGACACGCGGAGGTGCTGCCAGGAGCTTGTGTCCCCATCTCCTGCTGCCTGCAGGAGTGCTTGCCTGCCTGCCCCTGGGGACGTGCCTGTCCCCTCTTCCCTCCCACAGCAGCAAACCTTGCCCAGCCCAGTTCAGCAGAGGAAAGACTGGTACCTTTGGACACTGCGAGGATGGGCAAGAGTGACATCTTCCAGGCAGTGGCGGGATGTGGCACGCTCAGAGGATTTCTGTGACCGCACACAAAACAACTGTGTTCCATTAGAGCTCTTTCTAGTATCTTAAAGCGTAGGAGGAACTGTATGTTTTTGAAGTGACTCGGTGTGTTAGATGCATTTAACCTAGACTTCTCTTGCTACTGACTTGGAGAAGAATCTCTTTCAATTTTTCTAAATGTTTTTCTCTCCCTGTGCCCCTCTTCCTCCCTCCCCCTCCCAAACTACAAAGCTTTGGGATAGTGTTGATGTTTATACATTTTACACCTAAGTATAAGGACGTGAAACTATGTATATTAATTATATTTAAGCAACTGCAAATAAATGTCTGCTGTTTAAAGCCAACGGAACAATATAAGTTTTAAGTTCAGTAGATGACAATTGTGCATAAAATGTTAACAATGCTGTAAATTATTTTTAATAAAGAAAATTGTATCACAGTTCTTGTATGTTACAATCTATCTTGAATAGATAGTATGAAATATGCTTAAAAGGGTAACGGAAACATGAATGGGTGAGGTGAATAAGGAAAAGGGTATAATTATGCATGTTTTGTTTTCTCCTTAGGAGTGTCTTATGTGTGGACTTCCAAGGCATGACTATGTGGTCTAGAGAGAGGTTTTCTGTGTTGGCTGACCTCCAGATACTGGCTATTACAGCTATAGCAAACACTTTCTGAATAACCTTTTTTTCTTTTTTTTTTTCCTTTCAGCAAGCTGTTGATGAAGGTTACATTTATGGTATGTAGAGCTTACAGATAAGACAAGATCTTCAAAAATGATTTGGGGGTATCTGACCCATTCCCTGAAGAGGCTTTCAGAAGAGGCGTTACCAGACTTGCACCCAGCCCAGAGACACTGAATTGTTTGAGTTTTACCTTTCTTACAGATAAGAGAGGCCAAAGTACAACCTCAGCTCTCTGCACTGCCTCCCAAACGCTGTGTGCTGGGCTGGCAGGAGAAGCGAGGAGGTTGATAGGTGTTCAGTCCTGGCACGACTGCCTGGAAACTAAGGCAGACTAACAAGGTATGGATCGATCTGCAAAATATATTGGAGTTTTGTTTACAGGGAGAATGAGTTTATTCTGATTTTTCTATAACCTGCTACCTATCTTAAAGTCATCAGCATTGCAAAGAATGCTTTCCTGCTCTGTCAGTTTTGTTCCAGTGAGCTAAACCCTAAATATTTTCCAGAGCTCTTTTATTCCTGAAAAAACTTGCTTGTGTGGCTTTCTGGGGGCTGGGAGGCAGGAGAGTGAAGTAGGTAAAAATATGTCTGAGTTGGACAGTTATTTTGTTTAGTAACATCCATTCTGAAATGGGAGGGAGGGGGGAATCCAAGGGACTTATATTTGTTTCTTGGGGAAATAGTTTCCCTTTTCTAATTTCCTTATTGGATTAAAATAATGTTTTCAAAGTGATGTCCTTAATATTACAAATAACACTGAAATATTGGGACAGAGGATTCCTAATAACAGGTTTACTTTAAACTAAGATTTTTATATTTTTTTGTAAGTTCACTTTTTCTAAATCCTTTTTTTCAGCAGATTCGTAATTCCATCATCAAGTGACCTCAAATATTGCAGAAGATTTGTTTTATTTTATTAGGAATTTCAGAGGAGATTTATATATTGATCTTGAAAGTTGGGGGGGGGGGGCGGGGGAGGGGGCTGAGGTTTGTGATTATTTTAATTAAGTCTACAATTCTTCAGGTCTAGACAAGCGTTTCCAATCTGAACTGCAGCAGAGTCTAAAGGACATCCTGACAAAGGTGCCTCCGGTTTGCTACAGGTAAATGATCCCCGGTCAAAACAGCTGGTAGAGGTTTTGATCTTGTGTGTTGATAGAAGGATCTAAACAAAGTCCTCAGATGTAAATCTCGCTGTCTCCTGACAGCAGCGTTTCCCCGCGGCGACAGGAAGTTGTGTGTTTCCTTCCCCTCCCGCTGTCTAAGCAGAGCCGCGCTGCGCGGCCCAGGGGCGCCTCCAGGCCAGGGGCCGGCCGGCAGCCGCGCCGCGCCCCGGGAGGGCTCCAGACCCGCCCGGGCCTAGGGGTGCTGCGGCGGCCTCCCCGCGGGCCCCCGGCATCCGGGGACGGAGGTGAGGCGGCGCAGCCCGGGAGCGGTTGTCGAGCCGGGGGAGGGGGGGGGAGAGGCTGGCGGGGACCCCGGCAGGCGGCCGCCCCCGGGAGTCCCGGCGGGACAACGGTGTCGCGGCGTCCGCAGAGTCCAAGGGTCGCTCCTCTGTGCAGAGCGGGGGCCGCGGCTCGGGGCTTCCAGAGCTGGGGCGGGCAAGAGATGGGCAGAGGCTCCAGGGGTGTTCGCGTCTCCTGATGCAGGAATGCTGGAGATTCCGTCTACTAAAATGTTCTTGTCTCTTGCAGACGTGAATTTAGAGCTTTCTGGACCAGGGAGTCAGAAACTCTCTTCCTGAGGAAATCATTCCTTGTTGGCAACATACCAGGTTAGGCTGCTGCTGGAAATTGGTTAGTAAAAGTACTCCTAGTTGATAAAGCTGTTCATCCCTAGTTCTGAACAGCATCCCTGGAGAAGACTCTCTTTGGGTGGGTGGGGGGCTACATGTTTAAGTAGTTGGCAAGCGGATGTGATGCAAAAAGCCTCAATTGGCTTAGTGGTTGGTTGGTTGGTTTTTTTTTCTTGTTTAATAAGCGTAGGAAACTCCTCTCCAGTACCTGAATGCATTTTGTGGCACTAATTACTGCTTCTGATGTCAGAGTGCAGATAAGATCATCCACTTTCTCTTTTTCTCCTAGAGACATGACATCTTCTGGAAATGACTGTAAACCCCAGACATTGAGCAAACCAGCACTGGGTGAAAAAGAAGCGATGGAATTGGTTGACAGGGTATTTGGATTACAGGTGTCTTGGATCCAGCAGCTCCCGAGCTATGATGATCAGAATTTCCATGTGCGTGTCTCAAGAAACAAAGGTGGGGCTGAAGGTGCTGATGAGTATGTCCTCAAAATCACCAACTCAGAAGACAGCCAGGAGCCTGACCTCATTGAAGTGCAGACCCAGGCCATGATGTTTCTCAGCGCTGAAGGCTTTCCTTCAGCTACGCCTTATCTTACAAAAGATGGTAACATCATGTCTCTGGAGTCAGGAGGTGAGCAGTTCCCAGCACCTTTGCTGCCCTGCGACCACCCTCAGCTTGCTATATGGCAGGCCATGTGTCTATATATATATATATATATACACTGAAGTAAAATGCTAGGCTTATGTGTAAATATTAAGGGATGCATATCAGGTGACCCATATATCTAGCCGTACTAGTCCAAACTTAAAGCACTAGAAGCAAATCAAGTCAAAGAGAGTAACAATTAACCATTGAAAGCACTTAGGAAATAACTTCAGTGTAATGAATTGGAGAAGACATTGATCTGACCTGTCTGTGCACAAGGAAGGGGAAAAAAAGCCTAATTGACTAAATGATGTTACAAATTATTTGCCTACGGAATGGTATAAGATACAGCTCTAGCCCATCTGTGATGCCAGAGCAGATTGCTTTAACAGCACTTGGAAGAATGATTTTGTTGATGTTGTGCTTGTATTTTCACTCTAACTTCCAAACAAAAGCTGGGATTCCTGAGAACAACTGTTCTGGTGCAAAACCGGTGCCTGTGGGCACTGGAGGGGACCTGCTGTGCTGGTAAATCAAATCTTTGAAATCTGTTTTATCAGCTACAGCTGATGACTTCTACACCAGATAAACCTATTTTGCCTCTTGCAATAACTAACACTCAGTAGTGCAGATCGAAGCGACTGATTGTATCTCTCTTTGCTTGTTAGATACTGGACCTGGGAACAAAAAGTACATGGTCAGGCTGCTGACTTACCTGCCAGGCGTGCCTGTAGCAAAAATTGCTACGAATGTGCAGATTCTGTACGAGATTGGTAAGCTGGCTGCCGGCTTGGATAAAGCGCTCTCAGAGGTGAGGTTTTGTTGCTCTTAGCCTTGCAAACATTTTTCTCAAATCATTTCTTCTTGTGGTTGCCATCTGCTTTCCTGGTTTGCAAAATTTAGGTCGGTTAAGGGAGAAGTAATTTTAACTCATCTTCCAGGTGCCAGCCTCCCGTTAGTAAAGCATTTCCCCAAGTAATGGCACCAGCTGGTGCTCGTGGCTTGGTGCCGGTGAGCCTTTTGCAAGGCATGCTTGTACCATGAACAGGGAGAGAAGGATTTCTTTTTAGTTATGCAAAACTCACCTGCTTGGGGTTTCAGACCCAGCAAATAAAGAGAGTGCTGCCCAAAATTAGAAGCATGTGAAGCTTGTTTTAAAACATTTTTGACTAATGCATGTCAGGCACAGCTGGCTGAGCTATTATTTTTAATTCATTTTGATTTGTTCTCTTTCTCCTGGTCATTGGAGCTGTGGCCATTTAATATTGGTAGCAGTTTGTTCCTGTCCTACAGTGCCAGCTGTGTTAATAAACAGAGATTTGTGATACTTCTCTCATTTGCAGCCCTTTCAGTCAAATAATCTTAATGCAAAGTCACAGTTCTTTCTTTACTTTGTAATTATACAGGATAATAAAGCTGATAAATCATCCAGTAATTAAGTTTGATATGTAAAAGAACTCTTGCATTATTTATTGCCTTTTATTAACCTTTCCTTCTCAATGTTCTGGCTACTGCCTTCCGAGAGTTATGAAAGGTGAATTGCCAGCTTTACTAGCAACATTCTTAAATTCCAAGAGCATTTTTCAATTTGGAAAGATTATTTACTGTTGCTTTCCAACACTGGTCATGCTCTTGTAATGCGATTAAAACAATTTATAAACACCAGCTAGTCTTAAAATATGCCTGTGACTTGCCCTGCCAGGGAGGAAATTGTTGGTGAAAAAGCAAATTTTGTTGGAATAGTCTCTTTACGCCCTTAACATATGGATTATCATCTACCGAGGTTTGTCCTTTAAAAGAAAGAAAATTACAATCATTACTGTCAAAACTTCAAAATGTCATTGACACTGAAAAGAATACCTAAGGTATGACGTTTTCTGATGGCAGATCAGAAAATACAGCCAGTCTTTTTTAGCCAGCTAATTTACTTCTGTACACCTGATAGCAAAGCGATGTGCTATGCTTTGTTATGTGCACAAAATAGTATTCTGGGCTGCATAGGGAAGAGTGTGACCAGCAGGTCA
>BJBW01008832.1:0-18089 GCA_004320125.1 Scolopax mira
ACACCTCATTGCCCAGTCTGTACTGATGGTGAGGATTGCAGAACCTTGCACTTGCTCCCATTGGACTTCATGTGGTTTACTTGAGTCCACTTCTCCAACTAGAGCAAGATGACGGTTGGTCTCTTCTCCCAAGAGATAGACAATAGAGGAAACAGCCTGAAGTTGCACCAGGGGAGGTTTAGATTGGATCTTAGGCAAAATTTCTTCACCAAAAGGGTTGTCAAACACTGGAACAGGCTGCCCAGGGAAGTGGTGGAATCGCCATCCTGGAGGTACTTAAAAGGCAGGTAGACATGGTGCTGAGAGACACGGTTTAGTGGTGAACCTGGCAGAGTTAGGTTAGTGGTTGAACTGAATGATCTTAAAGGTCCCTTCCAACCTAGATAATTCTATGATTCTATGCAGTTCTCCTTCAGGCCTCTCCTCCCTGAAAGTAAGGCTTTTTAACGTTTTACTTCTCTCTAGCATTCCAAATACAGTTGTGGATCCAAGGAGTGGACCAAGGAAGGGGATGGGATCAGTCGGTTTCCTCCTGCTGCTGTTACCAGAGGTGGACTAGCCGGCTGCGTGGGCCCTTGGTCTCACCAACCAGGCTATCTCCCAGGTTGCCAATTCCCTCTCACAGCTGCCACCTCCACTTCCTCTATTCCACACTCAGTGTTCTTTCTGGAACACATTGTCTATCGTTTGTTATTATTTCCTGAACAGCTGGACTGTTCACTTGTTCGGCCTTCCAAATGGCACAGCTACCTATTATTTATTTATTTATTCATTTATTTATTGTGCCTGTCACAGAAATGCGAATGTAAATGCACGTTTTTGATGTCTTGAATGTTTGATGTAAAGCAGTGGAGAAAAGCCCTGTACTTTATTGTCTTCATCAACATAAGAACATGGCCTCCAACTTAACATTTTTAGTATACCTCTTACTCCCATTTGTGAGAAATCTAGCAAGTGAATAGCCTCAGCATGATAAGAACGTTATAATCCTTTCTAAAATTACATTCCTTTTATCCTACAGAACACAGTACAAATTGAGAATAAGGTTGATCACATAACCTCTTATTGTCATGAGTCTTGTTTTCCAAACTTACTACTGAAATGATAAATGTACTGTTTTGGAACACAAGACAAAAATGTCATTTCAGCCAGTGATGGTGTTTTCATCAGGATATGCAAATGAGATTTTTAGAAGCCCAGTTGGAAGAACATTAGTGGAGAGTTTAGAAGTCAGTTGGCTGAGTTCATTTCTTTGTTAGTTTGGACTCACAAAATTCCCATTGCCTGAAAGTTATATGGAAGTGTCACCTGCCGGGACTGGAAAAATCAGAAGCCGTTCAGATGAAATGATGAAGTGAGCAGTGAACAACTGACCATTCAATTGGCATTGAACTATCAGTGAGGAGATTTTTCTTTACACAACAGAAAGGCCTGCCATTTAAAATGGACAGATTAACATGTGCCAAAATATTGTCTCTATACTAGACTTTACAAAATTCTCTGTTAACTAACTTAAGTTAATATATGACACGTAACCTGTTTTATGCTGATTTTTTAGTCCTTATTTGGACAAATCCAAGGGCTTTTTATCATTCCCTTGAATTATTATACTCCAGAAATTTATCAGACCTTCAAAATTCAAATCGGCTATTAAATTATTGAGATATTATCAAATCCAGTTTGTAATTATTTTTTTCTTCTCAGAAGAAAATGTACATTTATTCAGGCAGAGTTTAACTTGCAGCACGGCGGCAGAGAAGCATTGCATATATCCAGTAAGATGATGCTTTGAACGATGCTGGAATATTTTCCTGTCCCTAAAACTGCTGATGATTGACAATGAAGAAATGAGTGTGTAAAAAAAAAAAAGCATTTATGGGGTTAAGATTTACTGAAGTTAAGATTTACTTACAGCACAGCTATACTGCACCGGAACGTGCCACGTGGGGAAGGTGTAGCAGTTACCCAGACCACTTCCAGTCCTGAGCTTCAGCCGGGGCCACTTCAGCCACATGCAGCATCTCTACAGGGTAAATAATAGGGTGAGAGTCAAAGAAAGCTCAGGAAGGCAAGAGGATGAAGAGCAGACTGTCACTGAAATGGGAATGATTTATTTAATAACACCGTGAAAAAGCACACCTTAGCTTCACCAGCTCATCAGTGTCAGCTCCCCTCATCTCTACCCGGCGCTGACAGCTTCTTAACATAACAATGAGATCCACGGGCCAAAAACTCACCCTCGGTGTAACTCTGCTGAAGTCGACAAAGATATGTCAGAATTCATCTACTCCAGCAATTGCTCTCCCTTACCTGGAGTAATGGTGGGGCTGCAACACCCAACAAACAAAGAAACCTGGCTAATACAGGTACCATGTGGCTGAAAGCATCAGCGCGACCACGCTTGGGAATGACAGGGACCCAGAGCAGAGAACAGAGAACTGGAGGTGGAAAAACTTCTGCAGAACTTCTCAGGTATCTTTGTATGGTGCTCCCAAACGCTGCGGGACAAGAACACCTTGCAGAGATGGCGTGTCCTCCCCGAGCAGAGAGAACTGTGATGCCACGGAGCAGGAATTGGCTTCCCTCTGGTCACATTTACCAGCCCCGCTCCAGCATGAGCCAGAGAGGTCCATGAAAAATCAGAAAAGAAGCTCAACCCCGTGTTTCTTACAGCTGGAGGACATCGTGGCTGGATATGCACAGAGCTGACGTGAATTTATAGGGAGGTTTAGAGGATAGATAACTAAAATACAGCTTATAAGCATTTAGCTCTATACCGAAATGGGCCACATCTGGCATGTATTGTCCACAGATAATTGAGAGTTAACTGGGATAGGATTCAGACTAAATGGTGTTTAAGAGACAGCTTTCTTTTCCTAGGGATTTTCACAAAAACAGCCAAATTCGAGAAGCAAAGCCAAACTAAGATGTAAATTCAAGTTGTGGATCCCTAATGTGTGATATATATATACATGTTGCACGTGATTTGGAATTTGGAGGCCGGAGAGGTAGTAATTTCCTATGTAACAATAGTGGAATGCACCCCCAAGCACCAATTCAAATGAGGACCCACCCAGCAGAAGTGAAGCAGAGAATCTTGTTTTTATCAACTGAAGGATTACAGGGGGCTGGCGATGAGGGGGCTGTCATCCATTTTCAGCTCACGTCTGCTCCCACCTCTGCCACTGCCTCCCCTCTGTTACCTCTGTGCTCCACCTAACTGCAGAGTGAGGATGAGGAGGGTAATGGAATAGGTGTTTTGAAGATTAACTCAATAGTACTTAAGGCCCTCTCAGACACTCGAGTGAAAATATGGGTGTATAGAAAATCAAAGTATAATTATTATGAAAATGTATGTTATTGTTTAGAGTAAAAGGGAACCGAAGGCAGGATGATGAGATAATCAGACCACTGGAACTGAAGGATTTTGAGACGTGATATTAAATAAGTAAAAAGCAGAACACTTAATTGAGTTTAGGGAGGGTTTTCCTAGCAAGCAATGTTCATTTCTTTCATGATTATACTTTTTTTCATATTGGTATCTAAAACAACATGTTGCAGTATGATTGGAAATAGGAAGTTGTAAAATAGTCTTTTAAGGGCCCTGTAATCATATTCACAGCCCCAGTGAATACAACATTCACAAGGTAAACCCAGATTTAGGTCCCTGCTGTTTTATCATCGATTATATGATAAAGGTCTACTGGAAACAATACGAGTTTATTGTAACTGCAACAGTTTTGAAGTATTACCCAACCAAAAAGTACCTGAAGATTTACCACTTTTGGACTTGTTGGCAACCTGTTCCAATGGGGAGTGTCCCTGCCCACGTCAGGGGCATTGAAACGAGAGGATCTTTAAGGTCCTTTCCAATCCAAACCATTCTGTGATTCGAGATGAAAGGTCTGAACCAGTCCACCTTGCCCTCCTGTCCCCTGGCTGCTCCCAGGAAGCCAACGTTACTCCTGTAACTAATGTTCTTTTTCAGAGTACATTTAGTGCTTCGTGAAATGGAGTACCTACACCTCGATCCAGAAAAGGCTAAAGGGATGACATTTATAAAGCTCAGGTTGCCACAAATCAGATTTAACTATAGCTGTACTGCACATGATGTAAAGTCAGACATAAATGAGATATAACACTGAGGGAGGGGAAGTTTTATTACCCTACATTTCATTTATTGAACTTTCTTTAATTTATCTGCTTGTTTGGATTACACAGTATCACGAACACTCCAGTAGCAGCCCTCTAGTTGGAATTTCTATTTATAGCATACTCTCTGTTCATTGGATGCCCCTCCACATTAGTTTCAAGGAGGCAGTAATTAGGCCCTTAAAGCAGAATTAAGATATCTTTAATAATTGAATATAGGTACAAAAAATTACCCAGTATTCTTTCAAAAGACAATATTTTTTTATAAATCTTTGGGACTGTGAAAGAGGATACATATCTAAATGTTCCTCTTTTACATTTTCTTCTGTTTTTCTTTTATGTATTTTGGGGCTAAACAGCCACCATTTCTACAACTTTCAGATTTCACACATGCACATATTTAGCCATAAGGCAATTCTGAACTTTCAGAATTGAGCATACAGCTATTCCCTGTAGGACAGAAGATTTCTTTTGCATTCTAAATAATTTCTGTCATGATAGCCAGGGGAACTACTTAGCTCTACGTGATGCTTAAGCAGACTCAGACTTTGCCGCAAAATTGGAGAGAGATGTGTTTGATGGGGGTGGACTTTTGGGTGGATAAGGAACAGGCTGGGTGGCTGTGTCCAAACAGCATCCAAGTGGAAACCAGTAACCAGCGGTAATTCCCAAGGGTCTGTACTGGGACCAATACTACTGAGTATCTTCCACCAATGAATTAGATGGAGTCATTGCTCATGCAAACCCCATTAGCTTTGACAAGGCCAAGGGCGGGCTCCTGAAATCCCCAGTACCAGAATGGACTGGGGGATGGAGGGATGGAAAATGGGAGAAGGATTTAGGGAACCAGTAGCTGAAAAGCTGGACATTTGCAGCCAAATGTATCCTGGGGATTGTGGCCAGCAGGCTGGGGGAGGTGATTCTACCCCTCTGCTCTGGAGTGCTATGTCCAGCTCTGGAGCTCTCAGCTCTGCTGTGAGGACAGCCTGAGAGAGTTGGGGTTGGGTTGTTCAGCCTGGAGAAGGCTCCAGGGAGACCTTATTGTGGTCCTTCAACACTTAAAAGAAAGACAGAGACTTTTTACCAGGGCACGCAGTGACAGGACAAGGGGCAGTGGTTTTAAACTGAAAAAGGATAGGTTTAAATTGGACATAAGGAACAAATTGTATGCAATGAGAGTGGTTAGACAACGGGACAGGGTGGCCAAAGAAGCTGTGGGTGCTCCATGACTGGAAGTGTTCAAGACAAGGTTGGCTCTGAGCAATCAGATCTAGGGAAAGATGTGCCTGACTGTGGCAGAGGGTTGGACTAGATGATCTTCAAAGATCCCTTCCAACCCAAACTAGGACTAGATGATCTTCAAAGATTCCTTCCAGTATAAACTACTTTTTGACTCTACAGTTTCAAAGAAAAAACTAAAAAAAACCCAACCAAACAAAAAATATTCAACAACCTTAATCCTGAGTACACTTGGCAGTCCAGCCCTTGCTGCAGCGTTCAGCTGCTGTGGGTGAGCCCACTGGGACTATCAGAGTGGTCTTAGAGTTAGGTACTTCTTCATCACCTCCTCTTGTCTGACACTAACTCAAGCCCCTGTTAAGAAAACCCTGTGCAGTAGTTTTCACAATGAAACGTTTGCAATCTGTACCAACTGAGCTTATCATCAAAATCTCCTTGCACGAGGGACTGTGTGCCTGCTCAAGGCAGGGGGGTGTCCGTGTGTCAGCTGTGGACAGTGGGGACAATGTGGCCAAGGCTTAGGAAGGAAAGTTGTGAGGGTTGGGGGGTCGAAGGACATTGCTGTGTCTTTCTTTCCTCTGATTGTTGGGGTTGGGTTTTTTTTTTTTTTCAGTGTGGAAACTTTACTCCAAAATTACCTTTTTAGTGTGTGGGAATTAGGCAGATAGCAATTTTGAGAATGTCTTGAGGGAGCAAGGTGATTTGAGTGATGAGACTCATAAGCCTTGTAATTACAGTAATTATGAGACCATACCTCTACAGGTAAGAACTCATAAGTAAAAACATTAGCATGACCATTTAAGCAGCTCAATAATTCATTCCAGGGCATGTGGTTACAGTGCAATGCTTAACATAAACTTGCTGCTCGGTCTCGCCTCTGCAGCACGTGTCCATCCATCTCCTGACCATAGACCCCTTTGCGCTGTCCTGTTTGTGTGCAGCCTTTTCAAGACCAGTCCAGCAGCCCCTGTAGCAGCTGGACAAATCCTACAAGTGCTTTAGTCCTCGTTTGCCCTGCAGCTTGATAAAGAGCGAGCGTGAAACACCGGGGTGTTCTGACTCAAGACAGGTTTTACTCGGGGAAGCGTCACTTCACAAAGGGAACGTTCCAGTCCTACACATGCTTCAGTCTAGCCCTGACTTGCTGCCTCATGGGATGAGGGAATGCCCCCTTCCCAGTCCTTCTGCCATCTTTTTATTTTTTTTATTAATTTTCCCAGGCACCTCAGTGCCAGGTACAGCGGCTGTCGCTGCACACTGATCACCTCACAAACCTCCTGAGCGGTACCAGGAGAAGCAGGTTAAAAAGAAGAACTCCTCTCACCAGGCAGACATGCCGAGACACAGAATGTGAAAAACACAGGGTCATTAGAAGGGATATTGCTAATATTCTTCAAAGTTTGTATCCATGAGCTATAGCACTAAATGCCAGGCATAAAATGATGGTATCATGTGGAAGCTGGAGATGATCCTTTTGATCGCAGCAGTTTATAATAACTCTTGAAGGTGTGTGCAGGACAGGTTTGTACAAATCTGAGCTTGTTTAGTTTTTTATTTAGATTTATTTTGCTGAGTTTTACTCTCGTTGGGGAGTACCTGCATTGTTCATCATTCCTTATGAACATAAAAACACATTATCATCCAGTGATAGTCTTCTATTTCAGCGATACAACTTTGTTTGGAATTTGGAGTGTTCTAATCATACAAAGTTAGTACTCCATACTAAAATCACTTTTAATATCAGTCGGTTTCAGCTACAGCTGAATTTATATGTTTATTTAAAACATCATCAATGAGGAGTCAGATATAACATTTGCAATCCAATTTAAATACACTTTTTGAAAATAACAGCGGGCACAGGTGGAAACAAGAGCAGTTGTGGCAAAACACTTTGCAGCATGAGGACAGTCCAGGTTGTCTGGAGAGGTTTTCCAGTCTCCAACCTTGGAGGTTCTCAAGACCCAGCTGAGGAAAGCCCTGAGCAACCTGGTCTGATCTTACAACTTGCCCAAATTATACCAAAAGCCTAGGAATTATTCCAGTTACCTGGAATGGTGTGTGTCAGCACTCGGAGCAAGAGGAGTGTATTACGCTCCCAGAACAGTCGGACATCGTCACGCTTCTGTCACAGACCTCAGTTTCACTCTACAGTTGTTTATTATGCAATTAAAACATAATTCCTTGTAAAAGCTGCGGTTTTCAATCAAATACGAAATCACTGCATCTCTCTTTCCGAAACCTGCCATATGAAGCAAAACTGGCCCCATAACTTTTGCATTATCTCTGTCTTTGTATTTGTGCTGATCTTGCATGAAAAGGTTGCAATAGCTTGTTTCCAGATGAGGTAAGAATTTGCTTTTTGATGTAAACATGTTTTTAATATTTTCTCCCATCTGACCTTTTTAGCTTCTGTGCCATAAAACAACTCCTCCTAAAATTTTGTGTCCTTTCTCCCTTCCAGATATGTTTTTAAAGGAGATTTTGGTAAAATATGTAAAATTAGATCCTGAATTGAACTGCTTGGAAAACAAGCTGAAAATTCTTTTGGGTTTTATTTTGGCTGAAGGTTCTCTGGAATCTTTGCTTCAATTTTTGGTTGTGTTGGCTTCATTAAGAAGTGCCCTTTTGTATTTTAAGAAGACCACTGAGGGATTAATATACATATTATATATATATATATATATATATATATATACACAGCCTTATTTCTTTGGGTGCTTTTATGTTTATTATTTCTTTGGTTTTATAAAACAATGATTTATACAAAGTGACCCTCCCACTAGTAAAGTGACTCTCTGAAAAGCAACATTTACACTATCAACATTTATACATATTGTACACAAAAGAATGTGTTAAAAATATTATTACATTTGCAAAGTACTCAGAAGTCGCAAAACACAGAATTAAGCTTTAATTTGTCTGCCTTACGCATCAGCATTCTGGTATAGTAATTAGTGACTGGTAAGTATAATAAATGCTTGCCCACCTTTTTGGGGCACAGAATAAATGATGTTCATTTAATGAGCAGCTATACATTTTTTATGCTTTTCCTCATTCTTTAATATCTTGTTGCAGGTCTTATTTACTGTACTGAATTTAAACCCTGTTTGGGAGACTGAATTATTAATTGCTCTTTGGGGCATCTCATAAAGAAGCATTCCTCTTCCTCAGAGCAATATTCACAGTTCCTGTGTGAGGTGGGACACTACTCTCTCTAACCCTACAGTGTTTTATAGGAGAGAACTGTGGGACACAGTGAGAAAAAAATAGATATCTGTTAATTTGGTATGCCTAGAACTTAAATTTTTTTCAGAGAACTTATGTATGCCAAGGACAGTCCCCTCTGATTTTGTTTGCAACTGTCAGCGCTCACAACTTCCACAAATTAGGTCCCAAAGTCTCCAGTCAGGAAGTGAGGGCACAGACAATGACCACCAGTGATAAAATTGGCTAAATGACTTGCTTCATGTCACACAGGAATCCCATCACAGGGACAGAGCCCCATCATGGGATTTACCAATGTGGCATTCAATGGTTTTAATCACTAAAGCATCCTTCCCGTGTTAGCAATATCCTTACTCGCCAACCAAATACCTTCTGCCTTCCAGGCCAAATGAGTTACAGATCCTACAGAAAACAACCTTCCTTCTTATAAGCCATGGTTCATCTACAAGCAAGTCCACCCTGAGCACTGAAAAAGGGAAAGCATCTGTGAAAATGCACTACATCATCACCCAATGTGGATGATTATGTGTCTAAATTGGATTTGGACATCTGGGCTGGAAAACTTCAGCCAGAAGACTGGTGAAGTTCCTACCAACTGAAGACACTTGTGTCAGAAGGAAACGTGAGTATCAGTCACAGAAAGTTACTATCCATACCTTACCACTCTCAACAAACTTTTAGCAACACAGATGTTGATGAAATAAGTGGTCTAATGGCCACCAATTGTCTCCTCGTGATTCTTGTTACCAACAAACAGATGAAGACTTCACTAGCAGGGTCTGAAATCAGGATCTGCTTTTCTGCTACTCTCATTGCTCTTGCACAAAACCACAAGGAAAGTCAGGGCTAGTTGGGTGTGGGGGATCGTGGGTCCCTTGGGAATCCCTCCCTTATTGCTGTTCTCCTCAGCGTGCATGAAAAAATTCCTAACACATCAAGAGGACTAGAAGAAAGACCTTCTTCTAGGAAAAAGAGCCAGAAGTTCTAACTCTTCCCTTTTCAAAAAATCTTAAAAGAACTGATTTACTCTTTTTTTCTCCCCCCCTCCTCTCTCTGTCTTCAGGCAAAAAAAAAAAAAAGAAAAAAAAGCCCAAACATTCTTTTTCTCCAAATTCCTCACACACCCTGTTTTAAAAAACAGCGGCACTAGCTCTGCTTTGGTTTCACTGCTTCCCCCTCAGCTCCCAGAAACGAGTTTGTGATCATTGCAGCCTGCTCCCCTGCTCATTTTTTCAGAGGGAATACAACTTACAATACTGACTACAACTGAGTAATCTGCTGCTTTAACGCTGGCTGCAGTCTTCCATGCTCATATTACTCCCTCCCAGTTTACAACATGCACATTTTTAGAATACTTGCATAGATCTAAGCAAGTCTGTTGATGTTACAGCCATTTATTCTCCCCAGCCAAAAATACTATTATCTAGGCTTAAGAGTGTAGCAGTAACCACTTCCCCTCCCAAAAGAGAAAACATGAAGGACACACGCGAGTCCACACAAATTGTAGCAGTAACACACAATAATTAGAATATCTGCAGTAGATACCTAATCATGTACTAAACACATTTCCAAGTGCCAATCAGATCAATCAGTTTAATTCTGTTAATAAAGAAAATTTTCCTTCAGTAACTAATCTCCGCAGGCTTGAACCTATAAACTAAGCTGAAGTGAGTTAATACACTTCGCAAAGGTACTTATTTTTACACCTTGGCTATGTCTAACTAATGGCATACAAAATAAACAGGATACATCTTTTTACTGCCACAGACCAGTAAATTAAACTCAAGGCTGAGCAAGGTGGTAGGCAAAGACGGATGCTTGCCAGGCTGTGGGAACAATTTCTCTCTCGTGGGACTTTGGAAACGGTATCTGGACGTTGTAAACTGTTGGTACATTTCTGTAATGAAAATGTAATATTACATTTGCTTGTTAGCTGAGCTCCCTATCCTTCTAGGGATAGGCCCCTAGATGACAGATTTAGTCTTTCTCATCATCAGTCAAAACGCTTTTAATTTGGGGACATATTTAATATGCAATCTGAGAGCGTAACAGCACTCCTTCAAAAAAATGGACAGGCAAAAAAGCTGTTGAGTGCTTTTCGAGTGGCACGCTGCTTACCCCTGTTGTACTGCAGCGTAACGCTGGCTGAAGACTGTGGGAGCTGCACTGGCTCACACAGGTGTATGAAAACAATCATTTTGGACTACTCTAAAATAACCTTTTCTCCCTAACTCACCGCTAGTCAAGGCAGGACTCAGAATAACATTTTGTGACAGATGCTACCTATTGAAATGTTTTAAATAGCCAGAAAACTTACTTGAGAGGAGCTGCCTCTTGATAGTTCCAGTATTTAACTCCTCTCTCCTGTTGTTTAAAAATAAAAAAATAAAAAATTAAGATTAATACAGCTGTTAATTTGTGAAAAGAATCACAAGCAGACAAAGTGCATGAAAGAAGACCAGGACAAGGTGGATGTCTGTTAGTTTTATGCATCATAATGAGTACAGTAGTAAGCCTCTGCCCAGACAATAATAATTAATGAGGTAGTGAGCAAAAAGGCTTACCTGACATACGGACATTCAGACGCAGGATTGTGTGGTCACTATTGGCATCCTTCACTCTGCAGTTCAGCCCTGTATCATTACTGGATATAAATACAGGTTTCAGTTTTCTACTGAGTTCATTTCCTGACCCTATTCACATTTTAGAGAGCCACTGGAACATTAAATCCACACTTCGGGTGTTTATGTTTTCTTACGCTATACATTAATGAATCAAGCCACGTGCTAAATGGGAGTTTGTTGCATTATTTAAGTAATTTCCTAACACACAGTAAGCAAAAGCATTCTGTAAATTCTGCCTTAAGAAGGAAAAATCCAAAAAGATTTTGTCCATAGAGGGAATTTTAATATTCTGCCATGATTCACAACTAGAAGATTGCTGCCCAAATCCAAGGTACTTCAAGAGACAGTAAGTTATCAAATTACTTTTTTCAGCATTTGTTCCTTCTAGGCTAAGAAATTTCTCTAACAGTTAGACAACACAACACAATTTTTTTTCAGAAAAACAGTATACATTGAGTATTTATTATAATTCAATCCACTAGCAACTCTTTATCCAGACCTCATTAATCTGCTTTTTACCACCTTCATTTTCAAACCTAAGCATATACATGTTTTAGCTAAACATTAAATTAGCACACCTTCTACATATCATACCTTCATTAGCACTGCAGCAAAACATGTGAAAACATGACAGACATTACAGAACAGCCACAAATTCCAACTTCAGGCAAGGTATTCTCGGGTTAAAACTGGCATCAACACTGACATAAAATTACTCTTGCACAAAGCATCATAGAGATGGTTATCAACTGCAATGAAGAACAAAAAGCATGAAAAATTTAGAAAAACATGAATTTCATCTGCACGGGCCATGGAACAGCTTGTTTTTCCAGTTGTTTATTATTCTTCTCTTTTTTCTTATTATTTCTGTTTATTTGTACTACTGTAATATTTTTAGAAAACTGACACTGTACCCACGAGATCTCTGGGAGTTGTGTCACTGACTTCAGCTTCTACTGTTGTGCCCCAATATCGTACTGCCCTCCTCATTAATGGTAAATATTGCATTTGAATTAGAAATATACACACGATGCACTTTTAAGGCAATTTAATTTAAGTTTTTGTAAAACTGTTGTAAAAAATTCAACAGATTGTAGCTCAGATTAGATTCAGAATAACCCGGCAGCTAATTGCAGAGGTTTTGGACACTTCCTAGTTACCACCAGGTGACAAGCAAGGAAAATAAGTTGTATCTACTATTTTGAGGACTCTTATCTTAAAACATTAGTCGATCATTTACAATGCAGTCAACTCTGATGTTTTTCCTCAGCTGCAGCTGAGTTAGGACTTCAAGATTCAGCCTTCACAGAATATACAGTGGTTGCACTCTAAAGACATTAAACCATTTCCTTTCATTTCATTTCATCTTTTTATTAAATTGTTACACCAGCTAACGGTGGACTGCGACTGTAGGGCACAAACCCTCTTTATCAGAGCTGTACCTACTGCCCCACCATATTTCCCTTCTGCAGAAACATGCTCCACCAGGTTTAATGCAGTACATTCTCTACACCTGCCTTATTATTAAATATGCAGAAAATGACCCCTGCAGGACGTGGTAAACACCTGGGTCTTTGTTGTAAGAAGAGATAAAAAAGTTACAGAATACTAAATACTGAATTGAGTATCAAAATATTCCAATAATCCCAGAGGTTATTTCAACATTTAATCAATGCTTTTTAACAGAAATACTAAATAAATGAAAAATGAGAAGGTGTGCACTAAAATGCTAACTATTGGCAGGAACAAGAAAATCATATGATTACAGTGTTCTGGGTCAGCCTTGTGTGAAGTCGCTCTCAACTGGAGCTGATGACCAGCTTCTTTAACACTGTTACAGAAGGAGGTTTATTTTATAAACACAGTTCCTCAGAATGACATGAGGCTGCAACGGGAGTATACAAACTAACAGTACCAAAGACAAACTATCACACTGAGGCTACCTTTTACTCCCCACGCTTTTATTTTTCCTGTTTACCTCAAGTTGGACTAAAATTTACCAAAAACTTGTCATGGGAGCTGTGTGACTAATGAGAGGAAAATCTGAATGTTTGCTAGTGCAGTGTCAGTTATGCCTAACTGTGGGTACTAAGAGCAAATTTTGCTCTCCTATTTATGTGCCCCGCAAACAAAATGGTGGTGAGTGGGAGGAGTCAGAGTACAGGCATTCATTTGCCATTTTCAGAGAAATCTGCGTAGGCAGGCTCTAATATGCCTCAGGAAATTTAGACAAGTGAATGGGTCATCTTAGCAATCGCTGACATTATATACTACCATAAGCATGCAGGAAACCACTAATTGTTTACTCATTCATTTTCAGCTACAAAAATGCTCCTATAGGTACAGATCAGAGAAGGAACCCCGTAAAAGCCTCAGAAGGAAATTTCTCTCAATGATGAATGTGTGACTCGAGACCTCATTCAGAAACAGCTTTGATAAAACAGCTTGATCGGGTAATTTGTGCCTCTCCAAGAAGATTTAAAAAGTCAGACGTACAGAAGTCGCTGTTTATCTGCAATGCTAAAGCATTATATTATCCGCAGATTTCTTCACGGCAGACCCACCGCAGTCAACGGAGGCAAGAGACTTAGGAGAGCCCGGGGCCCCATCCATCGAGGTGCCAACCACCTTGTCCACCATGCAGAAGTCACAAGGGCAGAAATCACCATCGTTTCCAGAAGCCTGGAGAGCTCACAGGGTCGGGTATTTAAATAGACTAGCAGTCCCATCAGGGTAATGTAAGATGCACTACCTCTGCAGGGTCACAGGGAGCCATCCCCTCGCTGTGCTTCAGGTGGGGAGGCAGTTCCAACGGGAAGGGACTCATGGAGATGCCAAAGCCAAATGATTTCTTGATCAGTTCTGTGAGACAAGGGGCCTATCCACGTCACTTTATTTTACAATAAGGCTTAAAGTAAAACTTTTTTGAAATAAAACCTTTACTGAATAAAAACAAAGTAATCACCACCTGTAATTAACACAGGACTTTAAAATGTGATTGAAAGTTCCAAAAAAATATTCAATTAACAATACATCTCCAACATCCTCAGCCCCCAGCTCCACGCACTTCCTGTACTTGGGATGTCCTCCTTTGGCCCTACACTAAGGCATCCGATACCAACATTTGCAAATTAATTTATTCTTTAACTTACCAGCAATTGAACCCACAATGAGTACAGTGCTCAGAGTTTACACGTAGGCTAACACCTTTCACTTAAAGGCTGGGCAATTAATATTGGAGAAAAATGCCATTAACAAGGTAAAAGTTCCACAAAAATATGAAATTGTGCATATTTAAAATGTGTACAGCCATGCGCTCATTCATTATTTTCCTGAGCCAGTCAGTAATTCCTGAAGCTTTGAACGACCAGGCACAGTTTTCATTGCTGGTATAGTTTATTATGGTTAGGACTAAGGACTAGTGAAAATAATTCAATGTATCTCAAAACACTTGCTTATAAACAACATTTAGTATCTGTGCCCCACAGCTGGCAGAGCTAGAAGCACGTACTGAGCAAACAATTATAGGAACTCCAACTCCTTTTCCCCAGAACATACCTGTACTAACTAGAAGGATACACACCCCAACACCAAAAAAAATCCAAATCCCCCAAAAACAGATGGAAAAGTACGTCAGCATGATGATCCAAGGCACTAGCCCAGTATTTCCCAGAAACTTTGTAAGAGAATGGTAAGCTTTTTCTTAAAGAATAGTGAGAGCATCTCTGCTTTTTGTTCAGACAGCTCCAGACATTCCAAAATACATCATCTATCATTTGTTTTATCATCATTTTTATTCAAAAAAAAACCCAAAACACAGCTATTCACCAGCTCTAATCAAATTAAGTCTAGAGGCACTTAATATATATCTCTGATGACCCCAAAATAAGGAGACAGCACTGAGGAGTCGGAGACAAGTATTCTCTCTCTACTGAATGGGAAAATTATTCTTTATTCTAGTTTAGGATAAATAACCCTCAATCAACCTATAACATATCTGCTAAGGGGTTTTTTTATGGTTAATATAGGCTATATAATGACTATTTCATTCAGAGTCGATCAGGATGAATGGTCTATAGCAAACAAAATGCTAGGCAGGCAAAGCCCATCGTCTTGCCCGCTCCCTTGTGAATGGGTTGCCCTCAGCCAGCCCTCACAATGCTCTTCCTCACACCTTCCTCCCCAACACACAAACACCCACTGGCACATTCATCTTCTCCTCCTAGTTCTTTTCCCCGTATTAGGGAGGACTGAACCACTGCTGCATCCTTATTAGATACCGCAAGCTTGCTGTGCGCAGATGCTCGCTTTATGTTGAAAACAAGGCAGTATTTTTGGGGCAGTGGGGTTATGACACAGGGGGTACTGCACTTCCCCCCTTTCAGGACCACATCCTGCCAAAGCAAGTGGGACTGCTACCTTGGCAAAGGCTAAACGTATCCTTTGAGCTCTTCCTTAGCATAAGCCACACTGGTGGTTGGCACTTTGCAGGCCCAGCTTTCCAGCTTTTAGGCTTTCTTGATACAGAGGAGGGCAGCGGTGCAGGTACACTTGCATGCCTTCTGCTGACTGATGATCCCATGCTGTAAAATATAAAATAAATGATGGGGGGGGTGGGGGGGAAGAGCTATCCCTGGTAGTTTCAAGTGTTACCGCCTTGCCTGCTCTCCTTCCTCCCTTCAGTCGTGACCCTCAGGCGTGTCAGGTTGTGGCTGTGCTAAAGAGGCACATTATTTTTAAGAGGTCAGCGCTGCCACAGGCTGTTTGTGTGGAATGTACAGTTTTGAGCCCTGCAAAGAGTTAATCCTCCTCTCACCAAGCCTTCAGAGGACTCAGGAGGGCACCAAGCCAACAGAAAACCACCACCACCCCCCCACCCCCCCCCCCCCCCCCCCCCCCCCCCCCCCCCAGAATCCTCCAAACCCTGAAGATTATGTAGCAGCAACTTCAGGCCACCTCAGCCCAGGGCGAGCAAAAACCATAGACTGGAGCCCCTTGGCCTGTCTGACAGCACAGGTGTGGGCATACCTGCTGCCACATCACGTGTAGTATTTGCCTGTTCGTACCCTCGGCACTCCCTGTCTCTGCTTGGTTTCCAGAAGGAAGGACGGACATTTTTTGGCACCTCTCTTTGTTCGAAGGACGGCTGCCGCAGCAGCAGCAGCCACCTCCCTCCCAACCACAGCCCTGTCTCTGCCGGGCAGCCCTCTCCCCAGCCACACAGCGGGAAGAAACACTGACACTGTCCCCACGCATTAAAAAAAAAGGAAATAAAGCTTAAAAAAAAACCCAACCCAAAAAAACTAATGGGCAAAACCAGACTGCCTTCTACCACCCCCGCTGGAGCCATTGCCCTGAGGAGGGCACAGGCCTCTCCTCAGAGGCCTCACCACCATGACACCCCCGCAGCCCACCGCCTCGCACAGGACCCGCCACAGAACACACACGCACACACTGTCGTGACAGACACCCCCTCCCCACACACACACCCCCCAACACTCCCCCCTTGGCTGAGGGGCGAGATGGCGGCCGCCCCCCTCTTCCCGCCGGCGGGCGGCCGCGGGTGACAAACTTGGTGCGGCAGCCGGCCTGTGTCAGCACAACTTCCAGCCGGGAGGAGGAGGAGGAGGAGAAGGAGGAGGAGGAGGAGGAGAAGGCGGCAGCGCCGCGCGGGGCCGGCGGGAGGCGGCCGAGGGGACGGAACAGCAAATGCTATTCAGCCCGAGCAGTTTCAAGCCGCCCATGCTGGGGAATTACTGTAGTCGAGCTACGGCTCTGAGCGCCGGCTGTGCGCGCGCGCGCGTGTGTGTGTGTGTGTGTGTGCGTGTGTGTGTGTCTCCGCGCCGGTGCCTGCGCGCGTCGGGCGGTAGCGCGGGACTGCCGCGCGCCCGCCTGAGGAGAGGGGCGGCGGGAAGCTGAGGGGAGAGGGGCTCGGGGTAAGGGGGGGACGCACCCAGTTTTCACCTCAAAAAACTCCCCTTTTGTAGGGCTCTCCGAATTTCCAGTCAATAAAAATAAATAAATAAATCACACACACACCACCACCCCCCCCCCAAAAAAAAAAAAACCCAAACCAAACCAAAAACCCAAACCCCACCACAAACGTGTTCTCGGGCAGACTGACAGCCGGGGTCAAGAAACAGCTGCTGGAGTTAATGTTTCTTTCCTCCCACTCCGTCTGATGGCGGTGCCCTGCCAAGGCGAAGTGGGGAGCGGGAGCGCGGCTCCGGCCCGCCCGGCACTGAAGGCGGTGGTGGGGGGGGTGGTGCGGGCGGTGGCAAAGCGGTACACGCCGGGCGACGGGCCCGAGGGGGGCTGTATGTGGGGGGTGGGAAGGCAGGGGCAGAAGGCGGTATGGGTAGGGGATCTCCCCTCTGTGGGTTGTTTGGGGTTTTTTTAAATATTTCCTTCCCCCGCCTCTTTTTCCTCCCTCCTGCAAGAGCCCGGCAGCGCTGCGTCTGCTGGCGAGGACTGATTCACGCTGCAGAGGGCTGCCGGGCACCCAGCCCGCCATCACTCCGCCCCGAAGACAAGTTTTTGTGGGGAGAGGAGCGGCACGTAGCCCCCATCCTCGGGCTGAACCCCGGCCGCCGTCCGTCCTCTTCACGGGCCGGTGGAGGGTTGCGGGGCCTCCGAGGCACCTCAGCCCCGGGCCCGAGCAATATCCCCTGTCCCGCCCGGGGACATGGCGCCAGTCAGCGGGCTGCGGCCGGGTAAGGGCTGCCTGGCCCCGGTAGAGCTCGGCTGTGCTGACCGTAAGTGGTTGGGCTGCTGGCCCACCTTGAAAACCCAGCATTTTGGGTGCCGAAGCCAACCGCATCCTGGGCCGCATCACACGCGGCGTGCCCA
>BJBW01008832.1:18174-28948 GCA_004320125.1 Scolopax mira
TGCTCAGGGGGCTGGAACGCCTCTCCTGTGAAAACAGGCTGAGAGAGTTGAGGTTTTTTTCAGCCTGGAGAAGAGAAGGCTCCAGAGAGACCTTACAGCTCTTTCCAGTACCTGAATGAGGCCTACTGGAAAGCTTGGGAGGGACTTTTTACAAAGCCGTGTAGTAATAACATGAGGGGTAATGGCTTCAAACTGGAAGAGGGGGGATTTAGACTAGATATCAGGAAAACAATTTTGACTATGAGGGTGGTGAGACCCTGGCCCAGATTCCCCAGAGAAGCTGTGGCTGCCCCATCCCTGGAGGTGTTCAAGGATGGAGCTTTGAGCAATCTGGTCTGGTAGGACGTGTCCCTGCCCACGGCAGGGGTTTGGAACTCGATGGTCTTTAAGGTCCCTTTCAACCCAAACCATTCTGTGATTCTATGATACGTGCTCAGAGACCTACTTTAAACTTAAAAATTGTCCTATATCTAACAATTACCAATGACCCAGCTGCTCAGCACCTTTTGAAGACTGGGCTCCTGAGCAGGGACATAAGGACCTACCTTTGAGCACCCATTTTTAAGAGAATTGGGCCGTGTTTCATGTTGAGGAGCAGTAACGTTGCCTTGCTCTTGTTTTTCCCCATGAAGACTCCCTCTGCGCAGGTTTTATGCATGTCAGATCAGCCCCGCTATCTGCAGAGTTACGGTTGCCATTAACTGTGGCATCCTGGTACTTCATCACCACATCAGATGCCGCTTAATGTCATGACGTGTTTTACCCTCTTGTGACACAGCTTCATCTCATCACGTGAAGATGTTGCGTCAACTGTTAGGGTTTGGCATCTTCGGAATATTTATGCCTTTATGCCATTGCCACAGAGATGCCTATTCATAAATAAAGTAACTGCAGCATGAGTATTATTGACATCCTGCAAACACGGCTTGCGAGAGACTCATTAAAATCAGAGCTGTCCAGTAAGCCCTGCTGCCTCCTGGCAAGCTGGCCTGCTTCATTTTTTCCCTTAATTCCCTGTCCAGGATGGTTCACTACTCCAGCCTTTATGTCATTCTGTGAACTCCACTCCGTCTGCTGCTTTTTGCAGGCTGGTCCACTTTGCTCTTTCAGCTGTATTCTCCCCACAGATCTTTGCCCAACTCCACTACTTGCTGCTAATTAATGCCTGATTTTTTGCTATCTAAAAAAGATAGCACTTTGATTAGACACACACACTCATCCACACACACCAACATTAACTCTTCTCTTTCTGAAGAATAAGAGACAAGAAATCCAGATGTGGAAATATCAGTTTGAAAACCCCATGGAGTTTGGTGAGATTGGGATGGCTTCAAGTTGTGCCAGGGGAGGTTCAGGATAGATATTTAGGAAATATTTTTTTCCTGAAAGGGTTGTCAGGCCTTGGAATGGGCTGCCCAGGGAGGTGGTTGAGGCACCATCCCTGGAGGTATTCAAGAGATGAGTTGACATGGTGCTTGGGGATATGGATTAGTAGTGGATTGGTGTTGTTTTGGGTGTAGTGTGGGGTTTGTGTGCGGGTTTTTTTTGGTGGTGGGGGTATGTGGTGTTGGGTTTTTTTTCATTGGTTGGACTAGATGATCTTAAAAGGTCCCTTCCAACCTAGGTGATTCTGGGATTTCACATGTGGTACCCAGACCTATGTACCTTCAACGGATGGGTGTCCATTACCCTAACTCAGCCTTCACCATCCGGGCTACCCATTGCCCAAATTGAAATTCACCCATTACCCTAATTCAGCCTTCCTGTTTAATTCTGCAGTTCTAATAAAACGCCTATATGCATCGTGTTTGTACTAACCAAGGGCGTTTCCAAGCCAAATCATTGCCACTGCAACCTATACAAAACAGATTTATATTTATTTCTCTTTTATTTTTTTCAAGTTTTTTCTACTAACTCAGAAGAATTAACATGTTTGGTCTTGCTATTTAGAGACATATTTCAAGCCCTCCAGTTGCAGTTCATGGGAATTGGCTCCTTGGCTTTTTCAGCCATCTTCCTTTTTCAGACAAGTAGTTTCCACACATTGGCTGCTTTATGTCCAAGTTTTTCTCATGCACACAAAGCACGGAACTTGGAACAGTGGCTGGAGCACAGTAAAGGAAGAGTTTGGTCCAGAAGCTCCAAGAAGCTCTCCAAGATCTCAGAAGATCCTGAAGGTCATGAGAAAATAAATCATCCACTTCTAAGGCTTAGTGCCGCAGCACGGTCATCCAGCACATCAAAAACCTGGGTCTGGGAATTGAAAGTTGGAAAGAAACAGTGTTTTCAGTCTGAGGCTGGGGAGAGACAGGCTGTGGCACATACTGTTTCAGTCTTATATTTTGAGGAGTTCTTTGCAGTCGCTTTTTTTGATACTGCTGGAAGAAGCCAGATGCCCTACAGGACCCGCACCTCCCTTTGCAGAGTAAGAAAGGTATATTTATGAGGAATATACATACATGTAGGCAGTCCTAGTGCCTGAAGCCAAAAAATGCTCCAAGTGTTACACCTTTAAAAACTAGCATAGCACAACCAAAAAGTTATGGGGGAGCATAGGACACCTTCTGAGTCTTTATTTTAGCTTTTTTTTTTTTGAGCCTGGAAGAGTTATTAATAACTAAAAATCAATCATTTTAAGATACTGTTTTCCCAAAGATATATGATCTTGTTGATGCACCAGCAGTAGCCAGGCAGCATTTTGGACAGTTACATCTGCATAAAGATCGGTCTGTCCTTACTTGCTATGCCAATGCTGATTTCATGGTTTGTTGCAGAAAAAAAAGATCGAGAGCTTCTGTTCCCACTGTTTGATACATAAGGACAGTGGAACAGTCACTGAAAATGAAAGTTTGTAAATTCACTACTAATGAAAGAAAACATTTTATCAAACCACATGATTTTAGATGAGGGAACGCGTTGCCACAATAGATAACTGAGGTCAAGTAGTTTCCAGGCTACAAAAGAAAGCAGTGTTTTTTATGAGTAGCAGGAACATTCAAAACCATAATAGATAAACTACAGCAAACATGTACAGAAGGAGATATAAAACCTCAGGTTCCAGATCATCACTCAATCTGAGAATAAACAAGTGAGATAAAGTCAGATACTAGGCAGATTACTACACGTCTTCACTGACAGCTCCTTGAACTTTTATTTGAAACATCTGATTCTAGCTACTACTGAAAGAGATTAAAGAACGGAAGAGAATATGAGATCTAATCCCTAAATGATACACCTATGTTTGTTTTGAACTAAGAAGAAATTGCAAATTAATGAGTTGTTTCAAACTGTGTGGTCACTTTCATCTGCTGGAAAATACGTACCGTGGAGACATACTCTTTCAATTACATTTGTTGGTGCACGTGACTTGGGTTTCTCAAGCCGAGAGGCTCGTATTAACCCACTTTACATCCAGCAAAACATTTATTCCTACAGCTAGCAGATTCTCATTTTACAAACTTGGCTCTTGCTTTTGGTGCCTGGGAAGTCATTTATCTCTGTTTCACGCCTCCGCCGTGACGCTGTGTTAAGCCAGATCACCTTGGGATACAGACACATGGACAAGTCACCGCAGGGTGAGTTTGGGTGTGAATTCACAGCAGTCTGGCCCCGTGGTGGACCTGACTGCGTGCATGCATAAAATGAGGGTTAGGCTACCTTGAATTATCTCACTTTAATCCCCGAGTAGAAATGTGCACACAAGCTGTCAGCGGAGTGGGTGCCACACTTCAACTTCACGGTTTCGCTGTCAACCTGTGACCGGGGCCAAGATGAGATTCCTCCACCCCACTGAAGTCTCTACCTACCACACCTCGCTTAAGGCTGCTGGCAGAGGCTGTGAACAGCCTTTTCACTGCTGCAGGACAGAGCAAATAGCCAGGGACATCAACTGCTTGAACCGGGCAAGCAAAGCCATGGCAGCGTGAGGTCAGCTACCATCAGCTCCCCAGGTCCACAGCCTGTTGTTGGTGGGACTGACAGCAGGGTTGGTGAAAGGGCAGGTGTATTTCTAGCCCTGTGTAGCCCCCTGCCTCCTGTGGTTATTTGGGTGTCCATCAGTCCAGCTGCTCCATCCCACTATGGCTTGTCTTAGGTTGATGCCCTTAGGTCAGACAGATGTGCAGCAGCCTTGTTAGGGAGCAGCCAAAAGAACTTTTCTGATTTCCACCCAAAAAACAACAATAGAGAAGTGGAAACAACTCATCCTAACTGTGCATTTTTCATTATATCTGATTGTGCTACTTGTTGCTTATCAAATCCGATTAGTCATTACTGAGATTTTTTATTATGGAGGGTGACAGGGCCACGCACCTTGTGTCACTCCGCCAAACTAACACTGTGTGCTCCATGCTCCAGTGCATTTCCACCCACTCAGAGCTTGTAGGTTTGTCCCCAACCTATGGTTGGTTGGTTGGTTCTGCAGGTTCATCCAGCGGTTGAGGCTTTGCCAGCGCGCTCGGACACCAGTTAATCCTTGGTGTGGCCTGATAGGGCGAAGAAGGCATGGCTGGCCGTAGGGTGTTGTTATTTCCCCTGTTCTTCTTGGACTGCCTCCAAGGAGAGATGGGCCCAAGTGGCAAGGGGTAACTGTGCTGCCTGAAGGCAGGGAGGTGGTTTTAAAAGCACCTCAGGAACTTCACCACCGCGTGCATTTCTCCAGCGATCTCAGCATCCCTCCGCATTCCCAGCCCGCTGCATTGTGCTGGCACAGCTGTTTCTTTGGCTGTGGGCGGCCCAGGGGTGGGAAGCAGCAGCTGGAGGGGTTGGGAGAGCTGCTTACGCTGGCTTCAGCAGCCCCACCACGGCGGGACCATAGAAGGTGCTCAGGAGGAAGGCCCTGAGGCATTCAGGTTGCATCTGCGTCACCTGTGTACTGTTTTCTGAATGTTTGGTGGGCGATTGGTGGTGTATTTCCGATGCCATTGTAAGGTCACTGTTGGCTTATTCGTGGCAACTGCTCTGTGTTGGTTTTCATTAGAAACATAACATAGGCTGGGAGCACTGAAAAGCAGCAACAGCAGCAATTATGCATGTGATCATCGCAGGGAGTTTGAAAATCGTGCTTCAGTAAAGCCTGAGTAGAGAGAAAGAAAATTCTTCCACATGAATATGATTTGCTTTTGCTTTTACTGAGTGGTGGCACTTACACGTGGCATTAAAATGCATTATTTGGATATTTTTCACATGATTTTGTTACAGGGAGAGTTCTGCATTATAAACAACATCTTCTGCTAATCTTAAAAACACCACCATACTCTAGCCAATAATGTTCTGGAAAAATCCCAGAAAATAGGAACCTGTCTCCCAAATTGTTAGAAAATTTCCTGAGGAGCTTCCAAACTTAGTGTCTCTCATCTACAGACAAAAAAAAAAAAAACCACCTGAAATTAATTAATAAAAGTTCCTCTTAATATTTGATCCAGAGAAAGTGCTTAAGGGGCTTTCAGAAGACAAAGATTCTCATGCAGCTGATGGTTCAATGGAATCAAAATACCCTTTTTTTTCTTTCTTTACAAACATCTGGTAGAAAATGGGCTTTCACAAGATGCTGAAAAGCTCTCCTAAATCCCCCCAATTTTTTTCCTAATAGCATCTAATAGTATCTGTGGAGCTTCAGCAACCCAGGGAATTTTAATATTAATAATTAGCAGAAATTTTCACGTTTTTCATTATTTCCTCAAAACTGGGCCTTATTTTAACAAGCATTTCCTTAACCACCTTTCAATTTAGCCTCTGATTCAGCTTAATATTTTTCATATTTTATATATATGTTTTGCAGTAGAGTTCTTGATGACTTCTGGTAAAATTACATTATTTTAAAGGAGTCTTTGTGATTAACTCCCTTTGCAAATATCAGTAAAATGAAAGGGGGGGGGGGGGGGGGGAAACCACCCCCCCCCCCCTCTTACCGGGGGGGGGGGGGGGGGGGGGGGGGGGGAAACCAACCCACCCTCCATCTTCAAAAAAAGGAGAAGGAAAGCAATGTTGGAGCTTATGATTTTTCACATGCCTGATGGCAGTTGTGGCCAGGTCAGAGTCCTGCTGCTGATGTGCCATTTGATGGTGTGGGCTGCCTTCAGAGGTCTAAATGAGCTACCAGGGAGGTCCCCACGTTTCAGTTGTTCTACAGGTCAGTGCGTTTCTGTCTTTTTACTATTTTCAGTCTACATTTGTATTATTTTCCATGTTTGGACTGGGCCTATATTAGCTTGAGGCTGAGGCAGAAGCTTAAGTGCCCATCCTTTATAAAGCCCATATACCAGCCTTGGAGGAGCCGGGTGGCTTCTGGGTGGAAAGGTGTTGGTGCAAAAAGGGCTCACACCTGAAAACTGATTGTGCTCTGAGTCCTGATGAACTGCCTGACTGCAAGACTGACGCCCAAACCCAGGCAGCACTGTAACCAGCCAGTGCCACCCCAAACGTCAGGACCTAATGCTACAGCCCATCTTGGTGGAAACCATATTTATCCTTCTTTCAGTCGTGGCCAGTGGACTTTTACCTCAACAAAAAGGAAATTTTCCCCTTTGCCATAGTAATAAGCAGAAATCGGAAAAACACTGCTTACTTAGCCGTGGAAGGAAGTATTAGGGGAAGAAAGGCCTCCAAAAAGTGGTTTACATACCTGTTTATCTTATCTAGACCTCTGTCCTTCCTGAATGAAACCCAAATGTTCCTTCATGCCTCAGTCTGGTTCCCTTGAACAAGTAGCTTCCTCTGTGTGAAGACTCCTTTTTAAGCCTGCCAAGTTTACTTATCTCCTGGGTTAAGCAGCCCTTTTCTTCCTTGCTTCCAGCCACCTGCAAGTTAGGTGGAGAGGAGGAAGTGCCTTTGAAATTAACTGTTCTGATTTGTCTTTGTTAATCGGGATGGCATGGGCTTGCAACCCTAGTTATGAGGACATTAAATTGGAAATAATGAGGATTTGTTACAGGAATCCATGTATTTGTTAGAAAACAAGTTCAGCTCAAAGGCCTTCAAGTAGAATAGGTAGGGATATTCATAATAGGGTTACAGGAGAGACAAGGAGGAGGATGAAGCTATCTACTGAGTATTTTACAGTTCTGTATAGCAAAAAGTGGGGGGATTAGCAGGAAGAGCTGAAACTCTCAGTGCATGATCAAAACTGCAAGTTAATTGGCATAGCAGGCACTCGTTCAAGTAATTTACATGACTAGAATACTAATATGGAAGGGTATAACTTTCTCTGGAAGGGTAGGGAGGGCAAAAGAGAGATACTGGTTTTTGGCATATCAAGGTTGTTCAAGAATTGTGCTAAGGTTCAGAGTGGGAAAGAAGATAGATAGGTAGTAAGTTTGTGGATGGAAGTAACAGGGAAAAATGAGGGCACTGTCACAGCATAGGCTTTTGTACGCCACTGAACCGGGAAGATTAAGTGAATGATGCTTTTGTGAACTGATAGAATTGTGTGAAAGCACTGGACTTGGTGAAATGCAAAAATTTAACTGGTCTGGACATCTGGTAGGAAACCAGAAAAACAGAAGACACATCAGCCAGTTCTAGAAATGTGTTGGAAAAAATTTTACAAAATTTTGAAAAAAATAAAATAAGCTCCTCTAGATTTTATTCAAGCCAGTCATTGGGGACCAACTGAGAATGTGAAGATGTAAAGCAGCTTGGGTGAGACTGACCGTAAAATGTCAGAGTTCCTAGCCCTAGGCTGGGAAGGCAAAACAAAACCAGTGGTCAACAAGAAGCCATTATTCAATAAATACACAGAATTGGAAAGATTTCCTGGGAAACAAACCTGAGGTATACAATAGATTTGACAGCTCCTTTAAAAAATTATCTAAAGGCAGACACATAAACTCTTCCAATGCAAAAGCACATTAAGAAATTAATGTAGCTAAATCAAGAGTGTTTCAATGACTTACAACGCAAGAAAAGAGTATAAGAATGTGGAAACTAGGTCAGATTACAAAAGAAAAAAAAAGGAAAAGAGTATAAAAACATGGGGATAAATCAAAAGGATCAAGCCAAAAAAAAAAGAAATAAAACCAATGAGAAATACAAAGCATAGCAGGAGGCTATTCTAGAGGTGTTGCAGTAGGAAGAAGAAAATCAAGAGAGAAGTTTACTTCTTAAAAAAAAGAGAAAGATACTGACACTAAAAAAGCTAGTTTTTATATTTCCATCTTAACAACAACAACAAAACTTGTGATCAGACAACAATGGTAATTAACACTAAAGATTAAGGGGTAAGAAATGAGACTACAGTTGGGAAGGAGAAAACTCATGGATAGCTGAACAACATGAAATGTAGTGAAATGGGTTGCATCTGGTGAAATTCAACCTGGTGAAATTCTCTTGATATAGAGATCTAGCTGTGACAGTTGCAGCTTTATTACTAGTAATTTCTTAAAGCACATGAAGGATGGCTGAGGTTCCAACTACTGAAAAGGAGCAAACAAGTGAGAGAAACTCTCAAAAGATCAGTCAACTTAGCTTCAATCATGGACCAATTAATTAAACTATTTATGGGCTTCTAAAAGACAACAAAGAGATAAATAGCAGCCAGGATGAATTTGTCAAGAGCAAATCATGTCAAACCAACCTAATTTTCTTCCATGACAGAGTAAACGGGCATCAAGAATAGGGAGAAGCAGTAGACATCATACATCTTTGACTTCAGGGGGTTTCTGTCACTGTGCTATATAGTTCTCAAATGCAAGATAGAGAAACGTGGCTGTGTGAAACTACTGAGCAGGTTACCAAAACGTATTTTGAGACCATAGGTATCAGACCTTCATTACTGAAGTAGAAATACTTATCAACTGGGGTTCCACACAGGGGGGGTTCTTCTCTGGTCCATTACTATATGGCAGTTTTAGTAGTGGCAGGTATAGTAGAAAGGGAAATGTTCCTGGAATCTGAAGATAACAGCAACTGGAGGGCAGCCACGGTCATGTTCAAGGACAGGGTGATAATTCTAAAATTGTTTTGAAAAATGCTGAAAAACGGGTTGAAATTCAGTTAGGATAACTGCAAGTTTTCACTCCCAGGCAGCACTAACCAGCAACAGTGTGTAAGGACTGACTTTGTGCAGCAGAAAGAAATACAAGAGTTGTAGTAAACCAGAGTTTAACAAAGACTCAAAACCATAAGGTTGAAGAGTGCAGGAGATGGGGTTGTGTAGTCCGCATACAAGACAGAGAGAAGCGTGGTACAAGACTTCAAATTACTAAAAAAGCTGCTGTGACAGAAAGGCATGCTTTCTTTTCTGTGTTTGCTGGTGGATTAAATTGCAGTTAGGAAGAAAATCTTTCTGACTAGAGAAACACTGGCTTAGATAGCCTAGGATGAAATCTTCATCAACGGAGTTTCCTAGAATGAAGTTAGATGGACAATGTATACAGAAGGATATGTCTAGAAGGGAATCTGCACTGAGGCAGTGGCATTGACTAGAAGATATTCAGATATTTCCTATTACTTGTCTGATTGAACAACTTTGAAGTAGTATGGGAGGGGTGGGACCAGTCAATTCAGCTTGTCTTCAGTTGCCTGTTTTTTTCCCAGTCACTTTGCCTTGCATTAAACTAAAATAAAGTACTGAAGTAACCAGATCAACATAGAGGAGCTACTGCAAACCCTTTCAAATCTGTCGCAGCTCGATGAGTGCTGCAAGTTAAATTGTAAGAAGTTGTATACCCTTTTTTTTTTCCCCGTATGTGGATTCTGAGGTTTTTATAAATTTACCTGGACAAATGCAGCAATTTTATTTAATATGGTTGCATTAGTCTCATATGCATGCTGCAGATCCCTGCAGCTCCTTCTTATTCACTGTGGTACATGTATTAATGAATAAAAAATTGATGAGCTTTAGGCCTTCATCTCTGCTTCCCTTCCCCTCTCCCATCAATGACTCAACCAACAAGCTGATAGAAACACTGAGAAACACAAACCTTCATGTAACTGCCTGTTTGTTGCAGAGGATAGAACACATGGGTAGGCCGGAGAGCTGTATGAGGTGCTGGAAAAAACGCCCAGGTGCAGGGAATTCACTAAAGGACAAAAGTGTGTTTGCAGTTAAGAAATATAATTTTCAATATTCAGTATTTGTGGCGCTTTACTGAGGTTCAGTGGGAGGCCTTTAATCACTGGTGTCTACAAAACCAACATATGACTTAAATGTGCAAAGGCATAGGCCACAAATATTTATCTGTTGCCTTTCTTGAACCAGGTAGCAGCTAAAGTTTATAACCCTGCAAGTATTGCCTGTGAGGAGAGAAACAGATGCAGGAGCTGGCAACTCTGCTGCGGCCCAGTGTATTTACCAAGAGTGTACACGGGATGAATGAACAAAAAAGGTTGTTTCTCTGCTTTTTCTTCACACTGCTCTGCAGGTATCTCCAGCACTGTGCTGGGTGCCTCCTCGCTCTGAGCTTCTCAGCTTTTTTGCACATCGCAGTCATAGGCACGAAGACAAAAATCATGGATTTCTCGTTCAGATAATGCCTGGCCTCCGTAACCCCCTGTGTTAAAAGCACATAAGCTCCAGTCAGCAACGCAGTGTAGCCTTATTAAATACCTGTGTTCTTCATAGTGGCCTCTGTTGTTTAAATTACCTGACTGCACAACAGCAAGCGGGTAATTTTAACAGCTTCTTTACCTTTGCACCACACGGAAGACACCTCTTGAAGTGATCGGTTTCAGCTGTGCTTGAGTGAACCAATAGCATCATCTGTTGCCTGCATTTATCACTGAATATCACTGAAATTTTTGGAGTTGGAAGGGACCATAGAGGTCATCTAGTCCA
>BJBW01008837.1:0-30874 GCA_004320125.1 Scolopax mira
CCCTTTAATACAGCTCCAGTGTGCTGCTGCTACACCTCTTTTGCATAGACACACACGGGAGAGAACTGGTCCAGCCCTTCTTTCTTGACACAAGGCCTTTATTTTCTTGTTTGCAGAATCTTCATCCCCTCCAGATGAAGGTTTTCAGGAAAGGAAATCACTAGGTCTGGTCAACTGTATGGTCATTCATGCCATCATAGGCAAAATTTGCTGCTGTTTGACTTTGAGCATATCAAGCATGTGATATGAGCATGTATATTACATACTTGAGAAGAAATTATTGTTTTTCAAAAAAATCTGAAATTTAAAATGTTCGATTCCACTTAGTCTTATTGAAATAAGTTGGTGTTGGTGTAGTTGGTTGATTGAATATAGGTTGCTATGGTTGAACACAACTCCACTGGTCAAAAGCAGTGTAGGTATTGGTTCTTGAGTTATAGCTCAATTCCATGTTCTAGAGGAGATCACCAAAAAGCATGGTCCGAGGAAATGTGTGACACTGAGTTGAGCAGTAACTACAATGCTTTTGGAAAAACTGGTATATCTGTGTATTCAGTAATAAGATCATTTAAGGAAATTGTGTACAAACAGTTAAGATAGGACCATTGTTAAGAAAAAATGTTCTCATCTGAGGCACCACTGCTGTCTTCCTGATGAATGTCAAGGGTGCGTTCTTTTCTGGAGGCTGAATGGAGTCAGGGTCAGGGGTTATGGCCAGGGATTGAAGGTTATGGTTCAGGGGTCAGGGTCAGGGATCATAGTCAAATGGGCAGGTCATGGTATCAGGGCCACAGGTTGGGGTCATGGGTCACAGTCTGAGGTTGTAGGTCAGAACTCAGGGCAAAGGTCATGGTCACAGGTCAACAGTAAGACAACAGAGGTCAAAGGTCAGGGGTAATGGATAAAGGTCAAAGGTCACTATAGGGGGGTCAAAGGTCATGGGTTAGGTTGTGTCCATTAGAGCTACATTGTGTTATCGTCTGAGGTAGCAGCTTTGTCTTCCCGATAAATCGCAAGAGCATGTTGTATTCTGTTTGCTAAGAAGGGTGAGAAGTTGTGGTCGGAGTCAGGCTTATGGTCAAGGGTCAGCAAGGGAAGATCAGACGTCAGGGTTTGGTGCCAGAGATCATGGGATAGGGTCACAGGATACAAATCAGAATGAGGGGTCACAGTTCAGGAGTCAGGGGTCATGTGATGGGGCTGGGTGGGGTCATGCGTCAGAGGTTGGGATCAGGGATCCGAGTTATGGTCAGGGGTCAGGGGCTGAGGTCAGGGGTCCAGTTCAGGGATCAGATGTCATGGTTTGGGGTCAGCGTGACTGGTTTTATATCTTTGGAGAAGTTCTTAAACTCACATTCTGATGGGGTTTCTGCATACCAAAACAGTGATCGATTTGTACAAAACATAGATAACACTAGCTAGATACCTTCTACTTTGACCAAAACTCTTGTTCTGTTGGTAGAATATTAGATTCTCAAGCTCTGTAAGCCAGCAAAGCTTTGCTGATAGCACCAAGAGGTGATTTACTCCAGATGAGAATTTGGAATGACATCTGGAGTGGCTATGACATTTAGGCTTTCAGGCTGAGTTGGAAGAGTCTTTTTGGTAATCAAACATCCATTTCATTAGATATCAGGTTGATGAAACAATCCAAAACCAGACAATCAACCAGGAGTCTGACAGGAAGAGATGGACAAAGGAAAAATCAACCAGAGACAGAGAGTGAGAAAATTTTTCTTCACTGGCATTTGCATAGAAAGATTTAAAAGGAAACACGGCTTGTGAAATTCCTCAGTAGAAAGAAAAATGCCTCGTGAAACACCTCCGAGAGACATCTCTCACAGACATCTAAAAGGATGTAAAGAAAGTAAGAGAAAGAGATTAGGTCTAAAGATAGATCACAATTTTCATTCAGGTCAATGGAAAGACTCAGATTGGTTTCATAGAGGTATGGCAGGAGGTCAAAATGTTCTCAGATGGCCAAGGGCTCTTAGTGGCTCTGTCCCAAAACCTTGGCTTTGGGACTGCCTTCTCTGGTGCGTCACTGGCATCTCTCCTTTGGGACAGCCATCCCACGATGCAGAGATCTCTTCTTCTGTACGCAAAATGCAGAAGATCTGCTCAGTCCTCTCTCCCTCCACACACATGACCGCAAGCATGTGAGTGTTGAGGACTCTGTTGGTGCTCCACTGATCATTTGTCCCTTGACTGCTCCTTTCTTAGACTTGTACAGAACATGTTCCAGCTCTCATCTGCCCCTTCACAGCAGGACTCTAGGGCATTATAGACTGATGATGGGAATACATTGGTGGTCACTGTTCTAGGAGGTCCAATTCACTGTCTGTTTGGGAAATGATGCTGCAGACAGTTTTAGAAACCTGGGGGTTTATCATCCTTCTTCATTCCATTCCCCAGCAATTAATCAAAAGAGACTCAGTCCTTCTCTTTGCTTGTGCCATAGCTCCAGACAAAAGACTTGGAAATTTCCATCCATCTGCACTTGGAATAGTGGGAATTGCCATTTTTTGAAAGGGGTTAATAAAATCTCCAACAGAGCGTCCAGCACAACATGTGAAACATTTGCCAATTCCTTGCAGGATGGCTGAAACACAAGCCGTCCCAGGGAAGCATTTTCACTGAATCTCTTCACGTCAAATAAAACACACCTCTGGGTCAGCTTGTGTTTCAATATTTTTAATAAGAGAAGATATTATACCCCTGCTGAGGAAATAAGGATTTAGCGTTTCAGAACAGACTGCCAAAGAAAGGAGGGGAGGTATTAATAGAATCCTCTTCAGGACAAAAGAGGGAGAGAACTTCATCAGAGTGAGAATTCTGGCAACTCTGGAAAAAGGGCCATCTGTCAGTAATGCTCATGGTTAGCTTGGGTGGTAGGAGTAGCAATCTTAGCCTAGCAAATTCCCCTGAGATTTGCTTGGAATGAGAAAGTAGACAAACATATTTAACTGGGCCTGAGAGATGGTTTATTTTATCCTGACTTGCTCATCTAGTTTCTCAAACGATTCTTGTCACCTTAACCAAAAGACGAGGAGAAGGCAGTGCCAGGAAAGCAGGGGCTGTACCTTGGGGCCTTTACATACTCAAGGCCCTGAAAACCTTACATCAGTCACCTTTTATTTGTCCTCTGGAGATCTTCATTGGACATTAAGTAGACTAATTGAAGCGGCCTTGGTCCCAGACCAAAACAGAGTCTACTAAAAGAACTCGGATAAATTTGCATACCTTAATTCTCCTATTTCTCTTCCAGCCATGTCTCCTTTACCTCAGTAAAGTCCTGAGCTGATCTTAAGGATAAACTTCCATTTTGTAACTGTTTTTTTAGGTCTCCAGATCGTGAGATTTGAAAGGAGAAACTTCCTGGTTTCAGGAGAAGGAGGGTGACTAAAGAGGTATGTGATCCAGACATGCTTTAGATTGTGTCTACCTGGGATGGGTGGAAAGAAGAGGATTGTCTGCAGGAGGATGTGGAAGGCTTGCTGATGTGGGCCTGCACTCCCAAATGAGGATGATAGGTGCCATTCTGAATAAAGATCTAGATGGGAAAAGGGGGAAGCTGTCCCAGTCTGGGATGCAAGTGGAATGTATGGAGAGCTGTGGGAGTATGCTTGGGCATTATATCAAAAAAAGGCATCTGGATGAGACACTGCAGTTCATTCTTTGTCCTAAAAGACCTGCTTGAAGACCCTCAGGTGGTCAGCAGTTTTGCCTCCTCCTCAAGAGGTGAGTTGCCCAGCTGGTTCTGAAAATCCACTCTGTGAAGGCTGGACTTCTGGGTGTCTGAATAAGCTGCACTTAAAGTTGAGGGGCAAAATGAGTGTCCTTCCATGAAAGAAGTGCCATGGGCCAGCAAGCTTCTTGGAGCATTTAAAAGATTCTTGAGATTGAGCCTAAAAGCTTGTGGTTTTGCAAAGCCATTGAAGGAGATACCACCAGAACATGGAACTGCTCTGGCTGCGGCCCTGTTCCTCCACAAGTTCCCCCTAGTCCAGCCATCCTGGCATAGCCCTAGTGACCCTTGGGAAGCTAAACCAGCTTGGCCCTGAAGAGAGCATGAAAAATAAGGCAAAAGTAGTTACAGCGATGTCAATTGCTTAGCAACAGACTTCAAGTATTTTGCAGTTTTTCCTGCAGTTCTTCATTAAATGGAAACATTACAAATCTCCCTTTCAAATGCACTTTTCACAACTGTGTGAAAAAAAAATTTAGCTAATGTGGTTTATATCTTTCTATAGTAATGAGCACACTATTAAAATATGCATGTCTCAAAAGAGCGTAGTGCTCATCGAGGTTATTATTCAGAGAGAGACAATAGCAATATTAATGAGGCTCAGACATCTGTTAAATTAATCTGTAGTTTAAAGTTCAATGAACAAAGGCAGGATTTAGTTTTCCTAACTGTGATTTCCCATTTCTGTCAAATTCTGAGTGGCTATGAGTTGCTGAAAACAGGTTAGTTTTATTTTTCAGGAGTTTACATTAACCATAATAATGAGGAATTTTAAAAAGTTGATAACAGTGGGTCTGTAGAGAAGATCTTGCCACTTCAGCATGTGAAATCCAGAGCAGCTCGAACAATGTAAGTTTATGGCAGAAATGCTTTAAATTGATTCCATGGGCATGTACTACCTAGTGTGCAGAAAAACTGTGCATTCAAATTCAAGGTGTATCTCTCATTACTTTCCCAGAAAGATGGATTTACTCCTGCCATCATATCAAGCCAGTCACTTTCCCCTCTCGCCAGAGCTGAGATGGTTGAGAGGGGAGAAGAACAACCTGGGACTCATTTCATACTGGAGATCTGAAGACAAAATCTGACTGTTGAGGGGGAGGCAGGGCATTAGGATACAAGGTATTTTCTTTTCCGCCTCACTCATTCTCAAAGGAGTTCTTCATCAGTTTTACGTAATTCTGCATCCTATATGCGAGAGGATAAAGTCAGTATGGCTGTAGAGTTTAGGATGAACATGTCCAGCTCAAGGGCCAGGAGAGGGTGCTGCAATGCATGTTAGCACTGTCCAGAGCAGCCTGGGACTGCTGGGGCCGAGGGTATGTTCTTCTGATCCCCCAGCAGTATTCTCACAGCCTTCTGGTAAAGCAGCTGCCTGTGCAGTAAATGTATGCACTAATCCCATCCCACTTGAAAAGTTAGGAAAGATGGGTTGGAAATAAGTTGTGTGCACAAAGCAGCACCATGCTTTGCAAGGAAGATTTGGGGTTGCCATTTATTGGCACTTTCCTTGGCTAGTGTAGAGAGAAGCAAGGGTCAAGCATGCCTTCTGAGAGGTGTAAGTTAGTCTTTGGTGAGTTATAGGCAGCGTGCCAAATGTAAATAGTGTCCTGCTTTACTCAGTAAACACTCCTTACCTTAACCGCCAGATCTTTCAAAGAGATGATGCCATGAACACATTAATGGGATCATGGAAGGTAAGAAAGCAAGGGACAGTTTCTCTTTGTACAAAAGGCACCTTCCTCTCCAACTCTTCATAGAATCATAGAATGGTTTGGGTTGGAAGGCACCCTAAAGATCATCTAGTTCCAAACCCCCTGCCATGAGCAGGGACACCTCCCACTAGAGTGGGTTGCTCAAAGCCCTGTCCAGCCTGGCCTTGAACACTTCCAAGGATGGGACATCCACCACTTCCCTGGGCAACCTGTTCCAGAGCTTCAACACCCTTACAGTACAGAATTTCTTTCTAGTATCTAATCTAAATCTCCCCTCTTCCAATTTAAAACCATTGCCCCTTGTCCTTTCACTGCACTTCCTGACAAAGAATCCTTCTTTGGCTCTCCTGTAGGCTCCCTTCAGATATTGAAAGGCTGTTATAAGGTCTACCCAGAGCCTTCTCTTCTCCAGGCTGAACAACCCCAGCTCTCTCAGTCTGTCCTCATAGGGGAGGTACTCCACCCCTCTGATCATCTCCATGGCCCTCTGCTGGACCCGTTCCAACAGGTCCATGTCCTTCCTGTGTTGAGGACTCCAACAGTATGCTAGGTGGGGTCTCATGACCACAGAGTAGAGGGGCAGAATCACCTCCCATGATCTGCTGGCCACACTTCTCTTGATGCAGCCCAGGATGCAGTTGGCTTTCTGGGCTGCCAGTGCACATTGCCAGCTCATGTTAAGCTTCTCATCCACCAACACCCCCAAGTCCTCCTCAAGGCTACTTTCTAGTCATTTTCCACCCAACCTGTATTTGTGCCTGGGATTGCCACGTCCCAGGTGCAGGACCCTGCACTTGGCTAGGTTAAACTTCATGTGATGTGCTCAAGCTCACCCCTCCATCCTGTCCAGGTCCCTCTGAATGGCATCCCTTCCCTCCAGCATGTTGACCACAACACCGAGTTTGGTGGCAAACTTGCTGAGGCGAAGTTGTCATCGGCAAACTCTGTCCCACTGTCCATGTGTCCAACAAAGATGTTGAACAGCACTGGTCCCAGTACGGACCCCTGAGGAACAATACTTGTCACTGGACACCAATTGGATATGGAGCCAGTGACCACAGCCCTTTGATTGTGGCCAGCCAGCCAGCTCCTTATCCACCGAGTGGTCCATCCATTGAATCCATGACTTTCCAATTTTGAGGCCAGGATGTCATGTGGGACAGTGATAAGTGCACAAGTGGGACAGTGCACAAGTCCTGGTAGGCAGCATCTGTTGCTCTGCCCTTGTCCACAAAGTGTATGGCAGCATCATAAAAAGCCACTAAATTTGCCAGGCACAATTTGCCCTTGGTGAAGCCATGTTTGCTGTCTCAAATCACCTCCTTAATTTCCATGTGCCTTAGCAGAGATTCTGTGAGGATCTGCTCCATGATCTTGCCAGGCACAGAGGAGAGACTGACTAGAGTGTAATTCCCTGGGTCTTCTTTTTTCCCTTTTTTGAATATAGGGGTCGTGTTCCCCTTCTTCCAGTCTGCGGGAACTTCGCCAGTTTGCCACGATTTCTCACATATGGAGAGCGGCTTAGCAACTTCATCCGCCAGCTCCCTCAGGACCCGTGGATGGATTTTATCAGGTCCAATGGACTTATGCACCTTCAGGCTCCTTAAGAAGCCTTGAACCTTAAGATGGTCTTCTCTCATCCAATGCTGTGTATCTGAAACAGCAGAGTGCAATAATTTAATGAGCCTTTGAAAACTCTCCTGTTGCTGAGAGAAAAGTTTCCACCAGAGTACCTACCTCCATTACCACCAGGAAAATGCTCTCCATTTGAGCTTTGCATCCTTTCAGTCTCGTATAAGGATTTAAGGGATTTCTGCTCTTTGATGTCTGCTTTCATTCTTTACTTCCACTGCATGATGTAATTAATGTAGCTTTTTAATTTGTCTCCAACAAAAATAAATGAAATAACATAGGGGTTGAAACCCAGCAAGTCAGAAGATCCTCCAACAGGTGTGTGTTTCACAGGGCTGAGTGCATGGTCAGCACGAGTACTGTGGAAGGGTCTATGCAGACAATCAGCTCACAGGTATCCCAGGCCTGGCAGCCTTTGAGATCAATGGGATCTTGCAGGGCATGTCTGCAGTCTGGAGAGGCTTTGGCCTTGTGGTCACGGGAAGAGAGAAGAGGGTCCTCCAGAACTTTACGCAGTTCTCTGTCTCCAAACCAGGCTGTGTATGGGCCAAGAAGGGAGTGAGGCATCTTGGAAAAAGGCAAGGCTAACAAGCACTTTACTCTGACCGGCATTGTTTTAGTAATGCAAGCTCACAGTACCCTGAGATCCTCCAGTTAGGAAAATCAAGTAATCACAAAGACATGTTTATATGTGAAGGAAACGATGAGACACAGGAGATGACTTTGAATTAAATAGTGTCAGAACACAAGAATTTGTGGGATTGTGATTAATCTACACTAGTAGATTAATGTGTAGTTGTTAATGCCTGGGAGAAGAGAATTTGCAGCCATTCAAAGGGCCTTCTGGGTAAGTAACTTGCAGAACATAGCTAATTGTTCTGTTGCCTTCAAAACATAGCCTGCAATTTGCATGCAGAATACAGTGACTAAGTGGCTTTAACTGTAAACTCAGTTTATTATGTTATCATGGTGATTCTGTTTATTAGGAAGTATATCACCTTGTAAACGGCCATAAACCATAGTACTGATGTGGTGGGTCAGATTTTGACAGGAATTTGAGTGCCTACAGCACGGAGAAACGCTTAATGCTCCAAAGTGGATAGGGACTCACCAGTCAAAAACTGGTGAGAATAGTGCTTCTTTGGTTATCTAGCAGGAAGGATGTCCACACAAGAACTTCTATTGCTGCACTCCAGGTGCAGCACTGGCGGAATCCACCTTGTGTGTGCTAGTTTCTCCAGCTTGTACCAAGAACACCCTCAGCAATATTTGAAGAATGATTTAACCAAAGAGCAGCTGTGATGACTGTCAGTGCAGCAGATGCCTCTTTTTCAGCCCTGCTCCTGCTTTGGCTCAGCTAGTAAAATCCGTGCAGTATAGCGAAGACCTCCAGGCCAATAGAGCACTCTATCTAAGAAATTCTCAAAAAAATTTTTCAAGTTGATTATGAACTAGATATAAACCCAATCTATAGGAGTTAGAGGATTGTGATATTTGCAATCAGATAAGAGTATCACCAGCTGAAACAAATCATTCCCTTTCTAAGTTTTTCTAAGATTTCCCTAAGAAAAGGGAAATCATTCCCTTTTCTAAGTTTTAGAATGTTTCCCTTTCTAAGAAAGAGAAACATTCTCTTTCTAAGTTTCCCTCTAAAAGCATCTGAGGGTGCTTTTCTACCCTCAGATCATCTGTGCTATTTCATCATGATTTACAGATGAGAGACACCTCCTTTGTACCTTTCCCAGCTCTAGAAACAGTTAAAACGTAAGCCTCCTGACAAGCCAAAGGAGATAAAGATAACTCCTAGCCTGCTGACTTGTTGCCAGCAATTGGTAGCTTCCCTTGGCTTGGCACTCAATGCAGTTGTTACATTGAGCTCTTTTTTAGCACATCCCCAGCTCCAGCTAATGACGTTCATTAGAAGGTTGCATGTTTACCGTATTTTTCCTCTCATAATTTTTTTTTCAAAACACACTTTTAAGGAAAATTCACATCCAGGAATGGTGGCACCATCCTTGCTATTGGACCTGTCACTCAATTACTAAATTAAATAGAGATCCAGTTAAAGAGAGATCCAGTATGTTAGCAGTAGCAAGGGATCATTTGAGACCAACGTCTACGTAACTGCCTTAGAATTGAAGTCCTTGGAGTCTCTGAAGATGTTACCACAGAAAAGGAGATATGCCTTGGATTCAAAACTTCAGACATCAGGATCTGGGTTCACATAACTTTCCTCGATTACTTTAGCGTCTCTTGAAAAATGAACTAGATAAGCCTAGAGGCTTGTCAGCAGAAGCACTTTCAGGAAAATTCAAAACAGGACAGCAGTATTTCTGCTCAGGTCAGTCCTTTCTGGCAGGAATATGCCAAGATGTCTCTGAAATAATACAGTGGGGGTTTTTTTTCCCAGAATAGTCACTGCAGGCCTTAAAGTTTTTGTGGTCAGCATTTACAAAGACTTTATTTTTAAATCGGTACCACAAGTTATTACATGCTCTCCTAGGGCTGTGGGCTGAATTGTGCTAAAAAAAGGACCTATGTTGGAGATAAAGTAGTGACTGAATGTGCCAGTGGCTTAACCTTGTGATTGCAAATGATGCAGTCTTTTGTAAACCGTTCAGAAGCCGCTGTGGGCTGGATGCTTCTCTGAAGTACAGTGCAGCTTGATTCTGCAGCTCTAAACAGGACTTGCCTCTCTCCCTGATGTGCAGCTGGAACTGCAATCATTCAGATCAGTCAATCAAACAAGGTCAGAGTGAATATCTGTACAAGCTGGGATGTTTCACCAAGTCCATTCTCATCCTGAGAGTTGAAATCAGCTAAGCAGGAAGGAGTAGGAAATAGCCAGCAAGTATCTACACTACCTCTTTCCATTGTACCAGCTCTAAATGAAACATGGTCAGTGGCCATGTCAGAGGTGTTGGTCTGAGGCAAGGGTAGGTCACGGAAGAAAAAGGTGTAAGTCTCATCACTGTGAGTATGGCTTTATACGACACTTGATTGGAGAAGCATGAAGTGATGTGTTCAAGGAGGATTAATGAAAAAGTTAAAGAAAACAGCAGTAAGTCTGGCCGACAAATTCAAAGTCACCAGAAAATGCAGCATGGAAAAATCAGGGCTGCTGGAGGACTTTATGCCCACAGGTGCTCTTGAAAGTGTCTGAGTGAGTCAAGAAATAATTTTTATGCTCATTTCAGGCAAAAAATGTGTCCTGCATTTTTAACCCACTTACCTGACATCCATGTGGGAATCTTGCCTGAGACACAACAGGTTTATTAATTTGCAACAATGTTTTGCCCGTATGCTGCTTCACTTAAAGTACAGATATAGTTCCTATATTTGGAAATATTTAAATACTTTCCTATTGTAGAAACAATGTTCCTTATTTAGGATATAAATAAGGAAAAGGTTTTTATGAGGGGACATTAGTAATTGGTATAAGAGAAGGCTCTCATGTGTCTCTGTGACCCTTCCTTTGTTGTTCCCATACACACATATCAGGCATGATCTTCTAGTCGGTGGAGCTATCAGGTGACATGACCAGAGAACTGCACCCATTTCCCTTCTGACCTAAACTATGTCATCTTCCATATTACCCTACAAGGATTGTCTATGTCTAGCTTTTTTTTCTGCTATCAGTCTGTACCAAAAGGTTGAGAAAGTTGCACTGATGTGCCCAGAGCCCTAAGGAAAACACTCCCAGTGAAAGCAGCTCTGCGGATATTTCAATGGTCAGGCACACAGATGTGACATAAGTACCACTTCCTTTGTTTTCTCCATCCATGTTCCTTCATTTTAGTGTCAATGAGTTTCATTCTTTCTCCCGCGCATGACATGTGAGTTATTGCCGGTTGGCATCTCCATGCCACATCTGTGCAGTACAATGCAAGAGCTTTTTTGAAGAGATCAAGATCATCATTCATTTTAGAATTCATCACCTGAATACAAGGAGTTTTCAGTCAAACACATAGGAGGAATTGGACAAATACAGAATGGGGAACTTCTCATTACCTGCAATATTAAGGCAGATTTGAAGAACTTCATCATTTGGTCACTTGACAATCTGAGGACCAAAGGGAAAGAGAGAGTTTTCCAAACACATCTGTTCATCCGTTTTTCTCCATAACCGGAAAAATAACCAGGGAAGCCAGTTCTTACAGGTTTGTGTCCTCATGCTACAAAAGGACAGATCCACACAGAAAATACCCTTATGAATGTGGTTCCCAGAGAGTCTGGAGGGATAACTGTTAGTTAACTGTGTCCTTCAGTTATCCTTGGACATTTGAAAACTTAGCTGGATCACAAGCTCTTTGGTATCATCTATCTTGCTAATTGCTGTGATGAGATGTCCTCAATTTCACTCCCTGTGAGCAACTGTGACTCCACAGTTGCTTTATTTTCTATCTGACCTTCTTCGATGTGTCCCACAATCCTCCAGGCTGATTCCACAACATTTCAAAGTAAACATGAGTACAGTGATTTATAGAGTGCTGCAGGGATTGGAGGAGGACTAATGGGCAGTGACTAAGCAAATCTGTTCAGTGGGAGACCAGAGGCAGTGAAAGGGAATAGGTTTATGACCCTTGGGCAATGTGTTGTGACCTGTACTTTAAGACCTTCTGGCTTAAAATATCACTGGAATGTCCAAGGTCTTAGTAGGCATGTTAAGAGATTGAAGATAGGAACAGGCTCACAAGAAGAAAACCAGACATGACCTCACTGTGGAAAACACACTGAAGAGAAATAGTACAACACCTACCTGCACTGTAACTACTTTGGCTGCTTGAATCTGCCTTCAAGGCTTCTGTGGCCCTCAGTGAGCTTTGGACCACCTTCTTAGGTAAGGAGGCAAAACACCAGAGCTCAAGGAGAAAGAAAACAAATATTAGGGCACTGGTGTTCTTACAAGTTCAAATACTGGGGAAAACAATAAATAAATAATTGTGTTGTTAGTGATTGCACTGGTAGCAAACTAGAGGTGAGACTTTTCTAGAATGGCAACTATAACACCTCATCTGTATGTGTCCATGTCCAGCTTTGTGCTCTATATCCCAGGTGAATTTCCTATTGCAGGGATTCAATGTTTACAGGAAAGCGTGTCCACTTAGTGATGAAAGTGGGGAGCAGAGTATATCTTCATTGAACTGATGTGGAGGATTGGCATCTGCGTAGTGCCTCTGTGTGATCAATACATATCCAAGCAGCATTTAGCCCAAGCACATTAAAAGAATCCTGAGAGGTCGAGTTTTGGTGTTTAAGGAAACTTTGACTCTTGCAACCAGATGCAGTGGCCTTAAGCTTGCTTGATGTTGTGCCATGGAGTCAAACCAACCACCAGCAAGACTTATCATCAGGAGAACAAACAGGGTGAACGTACATATACTGCAGAGATCCATTGTGCAGAAGACTCTCTAATCAGGACCATGGTACTGTGCTGTAAATGCCGTAATATTCAGTGAAAATACACTGCAAAACACAACAATGAAGAATGGAAGATCTTTGCACCATCCAACTTCTGCTCAGATCCACTTACTTGCATGCATTTATGGGGCCTAATTTATATTCGACTTGTTGACAAGCGTGGGCTTCTTTGAGAAGAAGGGGGATGGGTAATAAACTTTTAACTTTAGTACTTACGTACTATTTAAAGCTTTTCCATGTTGAAAGGAAAGGTCCCGAACACCTCAACCAGAGGGAAGATGCTGTTTTGCATGGCAACATCTATGTTTTGAGAAGTCCTTTCTTTCCTCTTGAACTAAAAACAACTCTACAGAACTTTTACAAAACAAAAAAAGGCTATCTTCTGTCAATGCTCTATAGCTGCTGGGACAAGCACAGGATGCAGGATGTGCAACCTTCCATGAGGACAAATGTAGAGCAGAGCTCAACAGCATGTGAGACATGAACTGGCCCCACTTCCCATGAACCTGCTGGATCCTGGTACCACTCAGCAAGGTGTGTTTTACTTCCTTTACCTGGCCTAAAGAACCTTCCTAGCAAAACATAACGGCATTTTAATGGAAAAGGAGTTTGGTGAAAATATTTTGACAGTTCTGTGAAAGTTCCTTTGAATTTCCAGAGACAGTACTATAGTGACATTGAGTGCAGTTGTTCCTTGGACTGTGAAAGACTGAATTAATCTTCTTTCTCTTTACCTATTGACAAACTGTAACATCCATATTCAATTGCAAAGTGTTAAAACACTTTTGGAATTTGTTTGTAATTTAATTTTAGTTTTGTAACTCCTTTGTTTTAAATTACCTTCTGGCTCACAGAATTTGCACGTCTGCCATAGTTCGCTATGCATGGCTAATAAGCAACCTCCAAAGAATCACGAGAAATTCTGTGGAAATAAACAGGAGAAATGTACTGTGAATAACCAATTAAATTAACATTCGTTAGGTTATAAGATATGTTTTCTAATGTGCCTTCTTTGCATAGCTGAGTGAGGATATCTCTAACAGGTTTTAGTGGGTTTTGTATTTTCTATGGTACATAGTGCATGCTTAATGAAATCTGAATTTTTCCATATATGAATTATATGGAAATCAGACTGAAGTAAGAATGCACAAATTAATATTTATTAAGGTTTCCACAGTCATGAAGAAAAGCTTTGGTTACAGTCTGTTCACTGACATGTATTTAGAGTTACTCTTTCTTGAAATAGAGCATCTGCATTATGAGAATGACCTAATATGAAGCTGACAAAGACTGAGGAACAATTCCATTCATGAAAATGTAGTTTGAAGCAGCAGCCTCCATACTCTCTACTTTCCTGTTCTCTAATACCCTTATGCTGGATTTTGATTCTGTGAAATCATCATTTCTGAATGTCTCCAAACTAGCATTGATAGGCTTACTGCTGGATCTACTACACTCCAGGATTAGTTACTAGGCTTAGCACAGAAGGAACATTGCAGTTTGTACTGAGCAGGAGCTCAGATGACAGAATCAGTATAGTTTCTTTTAATTTTGCACTTACAAATATGTGGTTGATAATATTCATTCATCAGAGGATTTACATATAGTTGTTGGCCTTTTTTTAAAATAAAATCACATCTCTGAAGTAAAGATCCTAGTAATTAATCCTAATGAGATATAGCTATGATAATTTATTTTAGATTTCTGGACCAACAATACTTAAGCTGTATTTTATTCGAAATGTCATTACTCAGAGCATTGGAAAACACATTTTCATGATCCATTCAATATCCACAGTGAGCTAGAGAAATCTATCTCATTCCTTGTACATTTTTAGAAGACAATAGTTTGGGATCATGATGTGCAGTGGGGCAAACTGGTTACATTAAACGTGTAGGAAAATAACATTAAGTTGTATTTTTCAGTAACATGACAGCAAGAAATACCTTCAAAGAGCCCTTCCTGGAGTTTCTGGTTTTATCAGGGTATTTGGTCTCTCTGGTTCAGTGCCTAGTAAAAATAGTCCAGCTTTAATAAAGCACAGATGTTGACATATTCACTCACCTTCATCATTGCATGGATGCATTTCATACTGAATTTCACCTAAGGAATTTTAGACTTTACAGATAATAATCAAAAACATTTCTGGCTTCCCATTGGGATCATTGCTGTTTTTTCACATCAAAGATTCCCCATCAACATAATGACTTGAGATGGAAAGTTGTGATTTTTTTTATGTACTAATGAAAAGATTAATGTGGCTTAAGTATGTTAAGTTTAGCACCTCTGTTCCTTAACCTTATTTAGCCCTTATGCCATTAGACCATATTTTTGCAATTCTTTTCTAAGATCCTTCTTTGTCCTTTGCTATCAGCAAGGGTAGTCATCTATAATAAAGTTAGGATTCTGTTTCAATATAATTAAATATATTTCCTTGCTGAATACATTCCAAGCATTCCTTGGAAATACTTCCTTTTTCATGTATAGAAAGCCCAGTATGTTTAAATTTCAAACAGTACCATTAGTGCACAATCCAGCAATCCAGTACTTTATTTCTAATGATACATCAGATCTGGAAATTCCTCAGCCAGTTCAAGACAGGCAAAGTTTTCAAAGTAGCAAGCTGGAGGTACACTCGCAAAATCCTTATAATGGTTAGCAGATTTTTATACTTCACTTTGAAGATTTATCCCTTTCATACTGAGCATGCTCTGTAGACCATAATAGATTGTTAGTGCTGATTAAAAATAAATCCCTTTCCAAAAGCATACCACCTTTAGAAGGAAGAATGGTTTAGTGTGGTTACTTTAATGGACAACTCAGCGAGGGACAGCTGAAAAGATAAAGAGAAATTATCCGCTTCTGGAATCATGAGAGATTTGGATGTTTTACTCTCTTTTCTATTAATCCCTTGCAATCCCCACATACTGAATTAGAATCCCCATGAGACAATGGAACAAAGGAATAAATACATTACTTACTTAAGTGTATGGGCATGAGAGGTAGACCAAAAGAATAAAGCAGATACCGAGACAAATATATATTAAAAAAAAGTAAAAAAAAAAAAAAGTGTGTGTGTCTGTGTGACAGAAGGAATTTTGATAGAAAGAGTGAAGAGTGTCAGCTCTGATTTATCTGTGGAGGGAGTAGTGTTGAAGGAGGCCACAGCTGCAGCACTGAGGTTATCACTTCCATTATCACTGTAGTGCATGAGTACTTTTCTTATTTTCATTCTTCATTGCTTTTTTTTACAAAATTATCAGGCTCCACTGATTACTTCTTGGCTCTTTACGAAATGTCCTGTTCTGTACAGTGCTAGGTTTGTAATGCAAGAGACAAAAGAGCCACCAATGTGCAGGAAACTTTATTGTATAGCATGGAAAGTTTCTTTCTCTCGTCTGTTTATCAGGGAGATTGGGAAAGATTCAGAGTCCATAACAGACACTTGAGCTTCCTTTAAAAAAGATGGTTCTCTTTTTCTTTCACAATTTTGGTGCTTAGCAGTAAATATCAGCAGTTCCATAACTAGCTGAGAGTAGATCCACTAAAATACAATTGATTATGTATGATTAAGCAGAAGCTTCATAAGGCTTAATGTCATATGGGGTTGTCTATATATAAACAGGGAAGGTAGATCATGGTGCTAAATGCAAGACTCAGCTCTATCTTGACTGTACTATCATGCTTGACCAGTGCATTACCCTCAAAATAAGGAAACAGATATTCTCGTTTTCATATGTTGGTTTCTGTCTTCTGTCTTGTGCTTCCTTTAATATTTCTTTTGTAGGTAAAACAAAATAAAGGACTTAGCCTTCAAACCATTGACATACAAGGTCTGGCACAATTTCCCATGATTGGAGTTCTTTGAGGTAAGTCTCTAAGTGTGGTATTTTTTGTTTTACTTATTGTTACACATTTTTTTCTGCATATCACTGAAGTCCTACCACTGCTATGGCATTCCTTCAGAACCGAGTGGTATTGGCTGGTATATTTTAAATAGCATACAGTATTACACTGGTTATTGACTCCAAATATGTTAAATACAAATAGTAATGGCTACTATCCAGTATATTAAGTTCACGTAAACTATAAGAGTATTAGAAACCCCTACAGATTCCAGGACCTTCGAAGACAGAGTTGAGAGAGCCCTTGCGAGGTTACCTTACTCATCTCTGCACCTAAGATCAAGCTCTTCTCAAAAACCTGTGGGAACAGATACTCCCCACTTCTGGCAGGCAGTTCCATTACTTCACTACCCTTCCATCAGAGAGCCTCTCCCAAGCATCTGCTCTGATTTTTCTCGCTGCAGTTTAAGCCTGCTGCTTCTTGGTTTAGTATCCTTGGAAATAGAGAATGCGCTTATCCTTCCTGTCATACCGTAGCCTTTTTCATAGTTGAAGTCTGTTAACATGAAGTATTACTTTCTGCCATCACCTTTCTGCAATTCTCATTTCTTTATATGACTTTTAGACTGATTATTTTTGTTGTTTTCCTGTGGACTCTGAAAATTTTCTGCATCTTCCTTTAAGTGTGTTGCCTAAAGATGGACACAGGACCCCACACAGGGCTTTCTAGTGCCAAGCAGGATAGAAGGATTCCTTCTCACAACTTGAATCAAAATCTTGTGTTCATGTCTTTTTTGCTGTTCCTTGAAAATTATTTCTTTCAGTATTTTCACAACTGAACAAAACAAAATCCACATCCATTTGTTTTCTCCTGCAGGAACAGAAAATTTCTAATGAACTGTTAAAAGTTCACATGCAAGTAAATTTAAGAGCCATACTCTGGTCCCAGTACAGCCTTTGGAAAATCATTGTCTATAATGTGATCAAGATTTGGTCCTGAGTAGATATTAGTTCTTGATATAATAAATGAGTTCTGAAGTCTGTAATTAATTGAGGTACATGGCAGCTTTCAGGTCCGTGGCTAAGCTTTTGTCTAATTCTCCATGAAGAAATTGAAGTGGGATGTGATTATGTAGCTCACAATAGCGTGCAAGTCTTGGAAGAAATGCCTTCCTTCTAGGAAAATTAGAACAGGTCTGTTTGAGAGTCAGTCTTTTCTGCTATGCAAGGAAAATCCTAGCCTTGGATCTATAGGCTGTCCCTTGCAAAGAAGCTTAAATTTCCCTAACTGTGTAGTCCTTTACTTTGATCATGTTCCATCTGTACAAGACAATCCAACCAATCTGTCATTTGTGACTTAAACCTTGAGTGTTATAAATAAATGCTGTGCAACTGCTGGCTAAAGGACAAATCAGAACATTAAGACGATTAAGAGAAAGCAGAGCATCAGTCCAACTACAATAAAGCTAATATCATTCAGTCCACTGTAATTTAAAACAGCTGTCAGCTAGTCCTGGCTTGTGATATAACAGGCCAAATTCTTGGACACTGAGTTATTCTTAGAAATATGCATACAGGCATTGGCAAGTCATGCTGCAAATTGCCTGTTGCCAGTACCCTGTCAGTTTTATGTGCCAACAGATATAAAAGCTATTGTTCTAGCTCATGAAAAATAACTTCAAGTTTTTAATTTCAAATTACTCAAAGACTGTGGGGATATGGGAGCCAATGCATTTTAAACTAAACCTCACAAAAATGGGAAATAATTCAGGAAATGTTGTTAAGTTCACCCCAAAGTTAATGGAGATTCTGTTCACTCATTGTAACGGACAGTGTGTGACCTGTGTGAGGTGGCCTGGTGACCTCAAGTCACCAGGAGAAAAGGGAGAAAAGCTGCATGCCCCCAGAATGAAAAAAATATCAGTGCAAAATAAGTAGGCAACATACTTTCCATAAAAGATATAATGCAATATAATGCATATTATTTTAAGTCTTGTCTGTTGAAATGTACACCCACACCTATTTCATCTACTTTCTCTTTCAAAGATCTATGCAGCTACCAGCATTTCCTGTGCAATATCACTTTGGAAAGTGAAAACATAAGTGGAATTTTCAATAAAAATATTGTTTGATACAAAGCTGACTTATTTCCGCATAGATCATGGTTTCAGCTTCAAGAGCAGAACCATTGCCCTATTGAAAATTTGTATCAGGGTTTGGAATTTATTGAATATAGTTTTCCTTTCTTTTGTTCGTGGAAATGCATAATTTGCAGCTTTATCCTTTCTCCTTATTTTTGTCCTTCTCTCCTGTTCCTTAACTGGATGCCCATGCTTTCACAGTATAGTGAGCAGCATAGGTAATTTGGGCAAGAAGGATGGCAGGAACATATATCATCATAAATTCACAGGATATGCTGATGAAATAATGTATTCAGGAATGTTGCAACTTTTATTGAATTTTATTTGTAAGGTGGAATGGAAAAACTGTGATGATTGTTAAAAAATAATTTGTTATTGCATTTTGTGAGGGGTTCAGACCTCTTTCTTATGTTATGTGTGTTCCAAAACTTTTCAACCTCATACCTCCAATAAACAGAAGAACCTAACTAGATTTTTAGGTGTGCAGTAGAGGGAGTGAGGCTCAATCCTGTCTAGGTTGTCACATGTGACCAAATGCATGTGTGGACTCCTGGGAAAATTTGAGGTCAGAAACTGTGAGGCTGTTGAAGAGTAGTTATCTTCCTGGTAGGTAGTGACTGATCTGTGGTTTTAAGGCCACAGTTTACATGCCTAAGTCCTCCTTTGCTGCTAGGTCTGAATCCCAATTGAGTTGTAATAGAATTTTGATGCCAAAATAAATAAGTGAATTTGAAATTGTCTTAGTGTATCCGAAAGCATTTTTTTCACAAGGGTTTATAACTATTTCATACTCTGATGCCTTTGGTGGTTTCTTTTCCTAGGGTAGATGAAAATATTATCTTTTTTGATGTGGGTTTCAATATGAGCACTAGGCTTGAACAAAACAAAGCTTAGTTGTTTAATTTAATCTCATCTTTTCTTCCAATGTAAATATTTTGAAGACCAGTGGTTCTGCAAAAGTGAGTTTGTAAGCTGTAGTACTGACAGGCTTAGAAACAGAAACATTTTCTGGATAACTCAGAAATTGGGTGCAAATCAATCAGTTATGCCTGTTGTGTTCATTCTGAAAGGCCTTCGATTCCTTACAAATTACAGTACAACATACCAAGGGTCAAAAAGGAGCTTAGTTTTCAAAGAGCAAGAATTATTCTGGACATAGAACTCATGATTGAGTGAGATCTCTTTGGATGTGGAACAAGTGTTAGCAAAAGTTGAATTCTTTCTTTTTTATAATAGGACTGATAATTAGTAAGTGGCCATTTGCACTGCTACACTAGGGAGTCTTACTGCTTCATAAGTATCTGAAGTAAGTCTCACAGCATGAGATATTCCTATTTTGCAGATGGAAGAAACTGGGAGTAGAGAAGTGCTCCTACAGGAAACTTTTGGCAGAACCAAATAACAAGAGTCCTAATTCACAGACTGTGCTATGGTTGCTTGATTACACTTTCCTTTTCTTCTTTCCTTGTTTGCTGGTGAATCATGAGAGTGGGTTGACCCCAATTTATAATGCAGGTAACATTTAAATCTCATGAAAGTCTTAATCTATTGAAAGTTTGGTGTTTTTTTTCCAACCTTATAATATCTTTTTCCAGAGATTTAACTGAAAAATAAGGAACTTCTGTGTAAAGCATGAGGAATCTGGTCTGCCAGTTTTACATTTTGAGCTCATCTACAAGAATAACCTGTTTTTAAAAGTTTTTTCATTTATCATCTTTTTTGTCATGATCATTCTTCCTGCCTTTGCTTACCTTCTCTGTCTTTCAGAAAGAAACCAGAATTATGATTATGTTGTGCTCTGTCTAGGTAATGTTTTAAAAGTGATTTGCCCAGTTCCTCTCAAAATTGTTATTCAGTTAATGATTGCCTTTAAGGATTTGTCAGGTTTTTTTCTCAGCTACTACTGTAGTAACAGTAAGCTGAATGCTATTTTAACTTCCAGTGTTGTATATTCAGCACTTTTGTACTGATGAAAATTACTCTGATTTATAATTACTAGATGAGAAAAGAATTTTCCTCAATGGGTTTCTTATAACCTGTGAGTACCACAATAGTATCGGAGTTGATTCGGGTTGGATTTAAAATACAAAGCAATGCTCACTGTCAAGTTAGAAATGCATGGGTGCAAACTCACACTGTGGATGCTTTCTATGTACTGTGGAGTCTACAGGCTACTTCACATCGCCACTGGCAAAATCCTGTGGTTTTCTTTGATAGAAAAGGGGTTTGTCTGTATACTTTATAAAACCTATGAACTTGTTGCAAACAGAAAACAAATGGGCAGTGTAGAATATTTCTCAATAACTTACCTGAAGAGAGTTTTTCCTCCAATAAATGTTTTTCTCATGGAAATCTCTGAGCCTGGTTGCAACTTAACCACAACGTAGAGCAAGTCCACGGGAATGGTAACTACCAGCACCATTCAAACAAGGTGTTACTTTGTTCTTACAGGTCTTTTGGGAAATTGATAAGGATAAATTCTCATTATGATGGGTGTCTGAAAAGCAAAATGAGCAAATTGACTGGCTGAACCAGCGCTGTGGGGCAAAGAAGGCTGCAAAAGGAGAGGAGACAGTCTGAAATTACTGTTAAGCGAGGAATGCCCTGAAAAAACAGTGACCATCCCTTTACTTTCTCATTTTGGTTGTTGAATTTATAATCTTATGAAAAGAACAGTACTTAGTACTTAGACTACTAAGGGTAGACACTTATCCTTACTGTACCAAACTCTGCTTCTGAACGCAGAGGACAGGAATACTGTGGGGAAAACAATTTTTGCAAGGAGATCTGCTGGATGGGGGCACAGTTAGTGCAGAGGAGCATTTTCATGCATGTGGAAAGAAAGCGAGAATCATCTCTCCTCTCTGCCCTTGTAGCTGAGAGTTTTAATTGTGACAGGCATGACTCAGATTAGACATCAGACAAAACTCTCCAAAGGCCAGGAGACCACAGCAGGGGAATAGGTCGCCTGGGGGTGTTGTGGAATTGTGTCTGGAGGATTTTTGAGCTGTTAGACAAGCGTCTGTCAGGAGTGACAGTAAGCGTAGCTGATTCTGCCCTGGGGCGGAGGGATGGACTAGTTGACCTCTCAAGGTTCTTCCCAGCCCACGTGGCTGTGATCGAGGGAAAGGTCCAATTACTTATGATGGGAACAACAGAGTGAGTTGACAGCAGAGGAAATGCATGATGAATGGCACCTTATCTAGTTCCCTTACAGTTTTCTCTGCTTGCAGGCTTTTTGGTACAGTGTGATGATATATTTGATTGTAGGGCTTTATCCAGACGCTCTATTTCTCTTTGCTTTACATAGTTAAAGAGAGAAAGTTGTCTTCTTTATTTTTTTTTTTTGTAATTTTTTCGTAGCATTTCTCTTTCTATGCTAAATATCTTCCACTGTAGCTGATATATCATTAATTTTTGAAAATCTGTTCCTTAAGTGTGTTAGCTGGGGGACTACAGAGATGTATATATCTATAGCAACTGATCAGCAACTCTGAAAACTTTAAGAGCTTTTAAAATCCAAGTAATAACCAGTAAAAATAATTTTAAAACATTTGGTTTATTTCTCTGATGTTTTTAGTAAATGAGAAATAGGCATCAAAAACCCCAGACTTTGCTCTACAACTGTCCTTAAAGCATCTCTGAAATGTAGTGTGCTTGAGAAAATCTCTTTCTTAAAAGAAATATTTTTCCAGCATTTGCAAGATGTCATAAACTGTTTTACGCAGAGAGAAAAATGGAACATCTGTGCCATTCATATTTATTTTCCCAACATAACTTACCAGAAAATAGAAGAGAAGGGGGAGGGTTTATTTTGCAATTTCTCTGCAGCTGTTTGTGTGACTGTCCAGGACTGCCAAAAAAGAAACTAAAAGAAACAATCAAATAACTTCTAAGATTTAAACAAAATGGAGAAAAATAATTTAGAAAGGAGAAGCCAGCGTTTGTTTTCTAACTTCTTGTGTGATTTATCAAAGCGACTGCACATGCCAGCTTAACTGTCTGTAGTGCTATAGTGTGGGGAGCAATTCTGAGGAAGGTCTCCAGAGAGCAGGATAGGTGACCTTGGACCTCCAGATTCATTTCTTAGCCTTCCACATGCTCCCCTGGCCCTCACACCTGTGATAACTCTATTATAAGATTGTGACAAGTCAGTGCCCCCCTTGAAGACTGCTCATCCCTTTTGATGTTAACTGAAAGGAATCACTGAATTATTCAGCAATGAGATCATCAAGGCAGCTCTCGTGTTGCGCTTGGCAATTATACATGCTGTCCCTGGGAAAGTCCTGCTTGCACAATGGCCTAATTCCAACCTGATAGCTCTTACATCCACTTTCAAGCTGTCTTGCTGAGGGCTCAAAGGAGAAAATTTCTTACTATTAGCTGTATAGCAAAATGTGGCCTCCAGTCTCTCAGTCTGGAGCTGGACCACGTCCTTTGTATGGAGGAAGAGGCTCTGACTTCTTGCTGGGCATGGGCAAGTGAGAAGCTGGCTGGTGTGAATCCCACCCCCAAGCCTTAGCTAGCTGGAAACAAAGTGGTCCCCAGCACCAGCTCTTTGTCTGGTAGCTAGGCAGTGCCCTCACATACAGTAAGACCAAGAGCACACATTAAATGGCTTTAGTTGACAAAGAACAGAGGTTGGAGCCGTATGACAAACCAGGCACATCTCTAACATATCTTGTCACTTTACACCGATTTTCTGTAACTGCATTTGCATGGGGTAAGAAGTGGCTATTAGCTCTGCTTCTTACACAATTACCTTACCTAATTAATATTGCCAACACCTCAAGAGCTGATTTTACATCCAATAGCACAATGACTTTCTTGAAATCTAAAAGAGGTAACTTATGTAGAATATATAAAACCTAAAGAATAAATCATCATGCCTTAAAAAACAAAAGAACCTCCTCAGAAGCAAACCAGGAAGGGTAAGGAGAGGTGGGCAGTGTGAAGAGTCCATTTTTAAAAAATGAAGGTCACAAGAAGTGGCAGCAACAGAAACTTGCTTATCCCAAGCCTAGTGAAGCTTTTCAGGAAACAGAGAAAGTATGAGATGACAAGACTGGAAACTGAGAAGCCAAAGTGAGAATGGGAAGCTGGTTCTGCTGTGATTGAAGAAAAGAGCCGAGGTGACATCAGTGATTAAAAAAATGTAATGGGCAGAAGGGGAGAAAGTGAGGTAACAGGAGTGATTTTAAATTACTTAGAAATGGCAGGAATTAGTGGAAATGTGGAGACCAGATGCAGCTGTACTGAAAAGCAATGCTCATAAAAACGACTTCTTGGTGTGTTAAGGCACCATTCAGTACTCTAGCTGTCAAAGACATCATGGATTCAGGCCTGTCCCCCAGGTAGGTCTCTGCCTAAACTTGCCTGGTTAGCTGTATTTTATTAGAAAATACTATGATTCTAAGGCTGACATCCTGAGGGTGAGACTTTATATACTGAGCTTCATACAGCCCTTTTCCAGGGTCATAAGGGAGGCTTAAAGTGGAATGTAAAATTGAGACTTAAGTTTCTGTTTCATGGATTCCAGTGAAGAACGTCTGTTAAAAATGGGGTTTGTGAGAAACTTCTAGCGCCTTGTTTGTTTTTAGGTATAATGGTAGTTCTGGGACAGGTGGTGGGGTACACAAGCCAGAAGGCAGGGATTGTATGCATGAAGTACCATTTATGCCTGCGTAAGTTGCCCCTGCCGTGGGGATGCCGAGATAGCAGGCAGCAAAGTCCATGGGATGTCCAAGTTTCCTCAGTCTAGAGGCAAAAGAGGGCTGGGGGATAGGGAGATATCTGTTTTCTGTCCCCATGTGTCATGCTGACTGTTTTAAGAGAGTTGGAGCACACAGAGAGAAGTGTTACTGTAATTCTTCCTCTCCAAGCAAAGAGCAAAAGCAGGTGTCAGACTGCTGCAGCTCCAAGCCACTGCTCGCCACTTGGTCTCTCCTTGGACACTGCAACCCTGAGAGGGCTTTGGGCAAAGCCATGCTGTAGCCCCAGCTGTGCCCGCTTGTTTGCTCTTTGTTCTCCTTTCGTCTTAAGAATCACATCCTCTACAGGACTTTGCCTTTTTGCATGGTAACCCACGTTTGAACAAAAAGTCTTAAAGAAAATAAGCAGTTTCATAAAAACTCAAATAATAGGTCCCAGACATTTATGAGTGATTAAGAGACTTTGTGCTGAATTGTAAGGACAGGAACAACATGAAGAATTTTATAGTACGAGGCAAAACCAAGGTCCCAGCCTTGTAGCTGAGGTTACAATATGCATGTGGCCCTGTGGGCTCATGAAGAGGTCCACTGGCTCCAGCCTGGTCTCTAGACGGGTGGTGGATACCTGCTCCTTGAGGCACTCCACAGCCAGGTCCCAAATACACCCAACCCTAAGAGTGGCCCCTGCCTGGCTGCCCATCCAGTCATGCCAGAAGACATGGGGGACAAATATTCAATGAAAACAAGCTGACAGGGCAGGCAGCTTCCTGTGTTAGCAGCCTATGACTCTGCTGGTGAGGAATGGTTTGGGCTAAAAGGAGGCACACGGAGTGAAGTACATCATTCTCATGCCAGATATAATTTGCCTGTGCTGCATGAAGCCTGGGAGCGGTCCCGAACCTACAGATCCGAGTTTAGACCCACCACATCAGGCTGCAGCCAAATTGCAGTCACAGCAGCTGCATTTCTCAAACCAGGGCAAAATTTGGCTTCATTTCCCTGCTCAAATAAGAAGACTGAAAGGATTGCCAAGCTGGAGGTGATGTAAACGAAGGTGAACCCGCAAGCTATGTTGACTGAAGCTCTGGGGCTGACAGCATAGGAAGTGTCTGATGGGAGTGGACAGATCAAGGATGGGAAGAATAAATAGCTCTAATCACACAGCCCTGAGAGGTTGGGGTCTGCAAACCACACCCATCTGTCAAAGAAGCATTAGCACTTTATTCAGTTTTTGGAAAAAAGGGGTAATTTACATCGCTGTTTTCTGAACCCAAATCCCATTGAAGCTGGTCAGCAGAATCCTGAGGAATTATCTGCTCTGGGCAGGAGTGCTGCAGGGGCAGTGCCAAGTGAGGCTGGCCTGGCTCCTCAGCCTTACTTATCTTAAAATTCCACTTAATTTCTCTGAGGGCATCTTGAAAGGAAATCTAGCAAGAGGTTTTAATGGCATCATCATCCAGCCAGCAAGATGTTTAGTTTTCAGAAATGATTACCATGAGGAAGGGAGAGATTAGGTCCTGGCACTCAGCCCTCGTGTCACTGACACAAAAATGTTGTTATCAGTCCTTTTAAGCAGGCTAATTGATCACTTGTTAACAGCGGCCCTGACCATCAAGGTCTGGGAGGGGCAAACTTGTTAAAATAATGGCTGCTGTTTGATTTCATACATTTCAGACAGATAAAGACAATTTGCCCCTGACACTTAACATCACATTGTTTTCAGAAGCACTGCAGGATTATTGGTGACCTCCAGGGGTCGGACTGCAGTGGTTTTTCCATGTCATTTCACAGGGACAGGCCTCATTAACACACAGGCCAGGCAGTTTCTACCAGGATGTTAAATTAATGATGATATGGAGGCAAGAGTGCTGTCTGCAAAAAGCACGCTGTCATTTCCTCTGGCTTGCAGTGTTTTCTTTGTCATCTTCTTCACAATTTTTTGTGTAGCTTGCAACAGCAGAAAGCTGCATGGAGTGCAGCCGCATGTGTACAAAAAAGGTAACGGGATCTGCAGAGGATTTTTTCAAGGTTGGGTTTGCACCCTTGTGCTGTTTCTTCATGAAATTTAAGGAAGATTGACAGTTGGGGGATTGCAATAAACTATGGTGTTTTCTTTTGCTCCTCTCCCCTCGTCACTTCTAATTATCTCAGTTGTCAAGTCTGGGATCCCTCAGACTGACAGAAGTGATGCTCAGAGGGGAGAGGCTTAACAACTTGCTTACATTCAGCTCTCCAGGCATAATCAAAGGTTGGGTTTGCTGTATCTTTTACATGTGATTGTTTGACCGAAAACAGTGGTCATTTGAGTTGAAAACAGTGGCTTGAAAACAAATAGAAAATAAGAGCTGTAAACTGACCTAAATTCCTCCTCTTGACTCCTGGGTCACTCCACCAACCTCCAGGTGCCATGGGCTGTTTACATTAGACTTAAAAAAATGAAGACGAGAGCTTGCAGGTCCCTACCTTTGCATCTCCACCAGTGTTTGACCCAGTCTGTAACCTCTGTTCTCCAGGACAAAGAAAGGAGAGTGCTTAACAACACTAGCAGCCGGTTTAAACCATTGCATCTGTGTGAACAAGTGGATGAAAACCACAAAAAATTTAGCAGGATTATACTTAAATTAATCTTCTGGTAGAAGTGGCCAAGTAGGCCTTCCTCTGCAGCATAGGTGTTGCTACTGTCAGCTGTATACAGAGTTTGATTTTTGTGCTTGAAGAGGGAAGGTGAGAGGCACAGGGCAGGGTTGAATACATGAAGGTCCATCCTGTAGTTTCAGGAACTGGTGAGAAGTGCACAATTTGGGGTCAGCGGCCCTCCTTCTGAGCTGCTGCTGGCTACAGAGGTGTGATGCAGCAGAAATGTCTCCCTCTCTCAATGCCCAATGGAGTTTAAATCAGGGAGGAAAGTCACACAATAATTCACTTTCCTTAAAGAAAGGAGAAAGGTCTCACCTGTGGAGCAGAAAGGGAAGGTAAAGGCAAACCAGTTGCCATACATGTGAGGGGAGAAAAGTGAGGGTGTGACTGGTGTTGGGGACTGGGATATGGAAAGGAAGAAGGTGGAGGCGAGATGGAGACAGAAGCTGGAACTAGAGACAGGAGGGGAAATGGAAAAGGAGCAGAGTAAAGAAGAAACCGGTCTTAGGTGGATCAGAAGCAGAAAAGCATCTATGGGCCTTGTTCTCTAGTAGAGAAGCACCTCTGCAGCTTGGTGGTGAAACGCAGTGTAATTAGTCTAACTACTCACTCCCCTGTTGATGACTCACTTAAAGGTCAGAGTGATTCCACCTCAAAATGTAACAGGGCTGAGAGGTTATCTGAACCATCCCTCTCGTGCTCAGGCTGGAATTCATTGGTATGCCTGCTTTTTCAGATAACTGTTTTAAAAGCTCAGTTAAATGTACACCAAAAATGCATTAGATGAATGCTGTGTTTGCTGTTTCCTTGCAAATGTAGGAAATACCAATATTATGAATCTGCAGCCTGAGTACTGGGGTTGTGTCTTGGGGACGCATTCTGATGCCAGGCTGCACCTCCAAGGTCAAATGGGTGCTGGGGTTTTTTTTGTACTGTTAAAAAATTCTTGATTGCAAATCCAAGGCTGCGGCCAGAAACACAACCCATCTCCCAAAATACAAATGCTCTAAAGCTATGTGTTTATGTGATGTAGAAGGGCACACAAACAATATTAGAATAAATTAAGTGCACTTCCATCTGCCAAGCTGATCATGTGTATCTTGTCTGTCACAGTGGTACATAAACAGTCCTGCATGGAAACAGGGCTCCTTTTTCAATAGGGGATTTTCCACCAGAGCTCTGCAAGAATGTGCGTCCTCCTAAGGCTCTTTCTGGACAAGGACTGGCAAGAACAGTTGCTAGCAAGCCTGGACGGTTTTGTTAAGGGCAAAATATTTATGCTTCTCCCCTTTAGAAGAAAAATGTTATAGCAACACAATTTCCAATAGTGTTGGAAAGAGACCACGCGGAGAGTGACGGCGGCAGCAGTGAGTGCTGTGGCTTTACATCTGACTTTGATCAAGACAAAGAGGGGGCTTCCTGGAGACGGAGAAGCCGAGGGAGAGCGGAGAGACCTGAAACAAGTCAGGAATCTCGTGTCGGAGCCAAGAGGCTGACATGCCAGTGGGCACATTTAAAAGCAGCACATTTAAAAAGCGGCCATAGCTGCAGCAGGGTCAGAGTGCATGCCGGGTGCACGTGAGCGCAAGGGCGGGTATACTAGTGTACAGCTGTGTGTGCACACAGCCTGAGGGAAGCAGCCATCAGCTCTTGGTCCTCTCCTGGCGTTAGACAAGAACATGGCCCCAGCACCTGCAAAATGCCCCACAAAGAAGAACTCAAACCAAGTTCTCGCAAAAACATGTGTCTGTGCAGGTCTCCTGCTGCAGTGAATGCCTCAGTCTGGCATGTGTTCCCAAGGGAGCCAGAGACACCACCTGTGTGTGGGGTGATCAAATAAACTGCCTGCTCAGGCAGGAGGTTGAACTGAAGGAAGAGGTGGATAGACTTAGCAGTATTAGAGACAGTGAAAATGAAGTAGTTTGGTGGAGCCGTACCCTGAGGCACAGGCGCGGGGCAGAGGCTCTACAGGATGTGGATGATCTCCCTTCTGCATATCACCAGGCAATAGAAAGGAACTTAAGGGACAATGGGGAATGGAGGCAGGTCCCTCCTTGGAGGGGCAAGCAAAACCCCTGCCAGCCCCACTCATCTTTCCAGTTGCACTTACAAAATAGGTACAGTGCTTTGGAAATAGAAGGCCAGGCATATGAGGATAGAGACAAAGATCTAGACAGTGAACTACCTAGAGACAGCCAGCCAGCCACTCTCATGCCTTACGACTTCCACAATTAAAAAAAAAATAAAAAAAGGTAATTGTGGTGGGTGACTCCCTTTTGTGGGGAACAGAAGGCCCCATTTGCAGACTAGATCCATTCCACAGAGAGGTCTGTGCCTCCCTGGGGCCAGGATTAACGATATTCAGAGAAATCTCCCTATCCTGATCCAGCCCACAGATTACTATCCATTACTGGTGTTTCAAGTAGGTGGCAATCAGGTAGTAGTCCAAGGGCCCAGTCAGGAGCACAAATTGTGTTCTCCTCCATCACATCACTTGCAGGAATTGATGAGGGTATAAACAGGAAGAGCCAGCAGATTAACTCCTGGCTCCAGTGCTGGTATAACTATCATAACTTTGGTTTCTTTCATCATGGGATGATCTATAGGACGTCAGACCTGGTGGCAACTGGTGGAGCAAGCCTTACCCAAAGGGGAAGAAGAATACTGGGACAAGCAGGGTTCATTGAAAGGGCTTTAAACTAGGATTGAATGGGGGATGGGGATGAAAGTGGGATTACTAAAGAGGAGCCTGGGAGCAGGGTGACCAGTGCTGGTGGGTAAAAATGCTAGCAAGATCTTGTGGCCTGTTGCCTCAGAGGTGGAGGATCATAACCCATGTGGTGATGACATGAGGAATAGTGATAGGCTGTCAACCACAGAAGCTTTTGAGCATGGTCAGGGAGGTGTTGGGCCTCGGCCCCCCCCTAAAAGTGGCAGGAAAACTAGCCCAGCTAAAGTGCATTTATATAAATGCATGTAGTATGGGCAACAAACAGGAGGGGCTGGAAGTCATTGTGCGGCATGAAAGCTATGATGTAGTTGCCATCGTGGAAACATGGTGGGATGAATCAAATGATTGGAGTGTTGCAATGGATGACTACAAGCCCTTCAGAAGGGACAGTAAAGGAAGGAGAGGAGGAGGGGTGTCCCTGTATGTTAGGAAGGAATATGAATGTGTAGAGATAAATGAGGGTAATAGTAAGTTGAGTGCCTATGGGTACGAATCAAGGGGAGGGCCAGCAAGGCTGATATTGTGGTGGGAGTCTATTACAGACCACCCAACCAGGATGCAGAGGTTGATGAAGTGTTCTATAAGCAGCTAGCAGGGGTCTCAAGATTGCTTGCCTATGTCCTGGTGGGAGACTTCAACCTACCAGATGGCACACCATACAGCTGAGAGGGAACAGTCTAGAAGGTTTCTGGAGTGGTCGGGAATAACTTCTTGACACAGCTGGTGAGTGAGCCAAGTAGGAAAGGAGCAGTACTAGATCTGCTGTTCCTAAACAGAGAGGAACTTGTGGGGGATGTAACAGTTGGAGGCTGCCTGGGGTACAGCGATCACGAAATGATAGAGTTCTTGATTCTCGGGGAAATGAGAAGGGAAGCCAGCAGGACTGCCATTGCGGACTTCTGGAGGGCAGACTTTGGTCTTTTCAAGAGTCTGCTTGACAGAGTCCCTTGGAAGACAGCCCTGAAGGGCAAAAGAGTCCAGGAAGGCTGGACTACCAGGAAGGTAGGAGTCTACTACAGGCCATATAACCAGGTAGAGCCTGTCAACGATGCTTTCTTACTCCAGCTGGAAAAGGCATCATGATCACAGGCTCTCGTCCTGCTGGGTGACTTTAACCATCCACGAGAAGCAGTTAGGACTCTAAATTTTAAGAAAAAAAACTTCCAGCTCTTCAAGGAGTTAGTAAATGGGATCCCATGGGAAACTGCCCTCAGGGACAAGGGAGTGGAACAGAGCTGGCAGATCTTTAAGGACGCTCTCTATAGAGCGCAAAAGATCTCAATCCCTACATGT
>BJBW01008840.1:14116-40142 GCA_004320125.1 Scolopax mira
CACCCTCACAGCAAAGAATTTCTTTCTGGTGTCTAATCTGAATCTCCCCTCTTACAATTTAAAGCCGTTGCCCCTTGTTCTGTCACTGCACTTCCTGACAAAGAGTCCTTCCCCAGCTCTCCTGGAGCTCCCTTCAGATATTGAAAGGTTGTTATAAGCTCTCCCCGGAGCCTTCTCTTCTCCAGGCTGAACACCCCCAGCTCTCTCAGCCTGTCCTCACAGCAGAGGGGCTCCATCCCTCCGATCATCCTCGTGGCCCTCTGCTGGACTCGTTCCGACGGGTCCATGTCCTTCCTGTGTTGAGGACTCCAAAGATGGACACAGTGCTCCAGGTGGGGTCTCACCAGAGCAGAGCAGAGGGGTAGAATCACCTTCGTAGCCCTGCTGTCCACACTTCTCTTGATGCAGCCCAGGATGGGGTTGTCTCTCTGGGCTGACACTGCACATTGCTGGCTCATGTTGAGCTTCTCATCCCCAAGCCCTCCCAAGTCCTTCTCCTCAGGGCTGCTCTCCAGCCATTCTCCACCCAACCTGTACTTGTGCCTGGAATTGCCACGTCCCAGGTGCAGGACCCTGCACTTGGCTTGGTTGACCTTCATGCCATTTGCACAAGCCCACCTCTCCAGCCTGTCCAGGTCCCTCTGGATGTCATCCCTTCCCTTTTTTGGTCGGTAACTCCTGCAATACTGCGTGAAAAATGCTGTGACCAGTAAATGACATTCTGCTCTGTCTTTTCTACCTACAGGAGGTAATTCAAGAGAGAAGAAAACCCACCCCTGTATGAAATTAAACCACAAACCCTGTGTGCACACACGTGTGTACGCATGTCCTGCTGCTGACACGCGTGTTTTGGAGTGGAAGTTTCAGGGGTGGGTGACTTGACATAAGCTTTAAGTGTCGGGGACACGGGGTTGGTGCAGCAGGAGGCACTGGTGGCCCTGCTGTTCCTGGAGGTGTTGAGCATCCCAAAGGTCTCTGGCAGCGTTGGATCCCCGTGTGTCATCCCCACCCGTGGGTGTTTGCTCCTCTGGGAGCTGGAGATGTGGGGAGTGGGGCTGCTTGGGGGCTGGTGTGGGTGCTGGGGCACCAAGATCCATCCCATCCCTCCGAGACCCACTCCTCTGTGTGAAACCGGGCACAAAGTTTCTTCTAAACATGAATTTAATACGCTTTCAGACTTGGCAACCTCCTTTGGAATGAAAACATTTATGTTAAGCAAAAAACGCACATTTTTCTCTCCAAATAAATGGAATTATGGTTCCAATATCTGACTTAATCCTGAAGCTCTTACAGTGAGCAGTGAGTAGAAAAGCCAAGGGATTGCTCGGCGGAGCAGGATTAGCAGGATCGGGCTCCCTTTTAGATCATCATCTCGCTCGTTTCCCTTCTGGTCTTTGGCACACCTGGCTCAGGCTCCCACTGGCTGTTTGTAACAAACTCAAAGGGACTTCACAGTTATTGCCTAATGGCAACCCCCCCTCCCCCCCCCAAATAATTGCAAATGGTGCAGTTTAGGTGCAGAGAGTGCCCATCCAGCGTTCCCACGAGGAGAATTTGAGGACTGTTCAACAAACGAGAGAAATGCAATTCTGCCAGATGTATTTTTATCATAAAAAGTCATGTCTTTTGTTCAATCCATTTTATGACTTTTCTCAAATGCATTGTAGCTTTTTGTTCTTTTTTTTTTTTTTCCCCCAACATCATTTTCCTTGCGAAACTGTATTTAAACTCTGCATTGACATTTCAGAGGCTTCGAGGGAAGATGTTTACAAAATAGCGGTGACATTTGTATGTGTTGTATTTCTAAAAGTGGAATTTCTGATCAGATAAGAATAAAATATTTGTTTTTTAATTCGTTTTGGTGTGTTTTCATGACATTTATGTGTTTCTAGCTCTGATTTCGCTGCCTGATCCCATGTTACCTGCCTCATTAAGGAAAGTGGGATCAAAATGCTTCTTGTTCCTACCTGGCGGTGTGTTCTATGGCCCCACTGCTGCTCTCCCCACTCTCCCAACTCAATGATTTGGCTTTTGAGTTGTTTTTTTCCTGCTGAAGGCCAGAGGTAGGTCTGTTCCAGTCGGGAGATTGCGGGACACGTAAAGCTGGGTGAAACCTGGGCGAGAAGAGCAGTTTCTTTAAGTGGGTGCATCCGGACGGATCCCCAGCACAGGCTAAAGCCAAGACTGAGTGAAATTTGTGGTGGCACAGTTTTCCTTCGTGGGAGAGTGGGACAAAGTTTTGCAAGTTTCATTTTAAATTCTGGACTCTCCTGTGTGGGAAAAAAATAAACTATAGGAATCCTCCTGGGAGGTAAGGAGTAGTTTTTCCCGTGCAACAAGGGCACCCACCCGGCGCTTTGTACCCTGTCGTGTCGTCACCATGCGGGGGGATTTTGTACGGGGACAAAATGTGGGCCCAGCAGATGATGTGGTCACTGTTAGAGGCCAAGGTGAAGCTTTGTTTCTTCTCCCTGCCTGGGAGCCCGGCTGGGTGGAACGGGGGGTTCCTGCAACCCCCCTCCATCCCTCTCGGCACGTCCCCATCCCTCCCTCCACCCCACAGAAGAAGGGAATGGCTCTCTGTCTGCTCAGCCCTGGCTCGGTGCGGGGCCACGCCAGGGTGGACCCAGCTGGGGTGGTCACTTGGGGACCTCATGGGGACCCCAGGGCAACCTCCGGGGCCGTTTGGGCAACCGGAGCTGGTGGAACCCCTGACTGTCAACCGGGACTGGGCGGGCGGTGGTGGCAGCACCAGCCCGTGTCCCACCTGAGGCCGTGCCACCTGCGGGCGTGGGGTGGTCCTGGGCAAATGGGGCTTCCTGGAGATGAGTTTCTGTGGGGTTTTGTGGACGGGACCAAAGCCAGGCAGAAAGACAGGGGATGTCCAGGCAGTGCCTCCACCCCAGTGCAGGGCCTGGCTCTCCCTGCCCTTCTTCTGGAGTAAGATCCACAGCCCGAGGTAAGAGAAAATAAAGCAGTGTTTGAACCCCTGAAAACGGTCAAAAGCAACATTTAGATTTAAAAGAAACTGTGGGGTTTTTTTTTCCTGAAATGTGGCATGAAACATTTTACCCATTTCGAGGTTGAAACCAGATCACTTTTTAGATTCAAATTTAAGCCAGTTTCTATTCAAAGTTTCTAAAGGGACATACCCAACCTCATTCTTCAGCCAGACATTGGAGTCTCAGCCCCTGCCAGGAGGGATACCCTCACCTCCCCGTGGACGAAAAGGCTGGGGAGAAAAATAGCTTGGTGTTTCGTACGTGGCTTCTCATGGTCACTGGGCACTACCTGGAGTGAAGTGAGCTCATTGTGACTCCTCTGCTGCGTGTGTCACCTCTCAGCTCCTGTGGGACTTTCTGTAGCCACAGACAGAGGGGAAAAAAATGGAAACAGAAGGAAAAGTCTGCCCTCAGGAAAAAAAAAACAAACATGTGAATTATACGGGCTACATGGGCCAGGCACACGTGGGCTTCGTGAAAAGAAAAATTGTTTTGTGGATGACCCGAGGACCATCAGGTTATCAGTGTCTCCCTAAAAAAATATTAAAAAATACCAAGCCAAAGCACGCCCGTGTGTCAGTGTGAGTGAGGGTGCCACACGCTGCCTTTGCAGAACCTGCTTTGAACACAGCTGTGAAATCGATGCGGGCAAATCTGTGAATATCTTTCTCTTAATTTTTTTAAGAAGGTATCAAGGAAGTTTTTGTTTGTTTGTTTGTTTTGCGACGGGGAAACAGACCACAGTTACGCAGAACAAATGGAAGTACCCCCACATACCTCCCTGTCTTTCTCAAGCCGTTCTGACCAAAAGCTTTTGTAAGCGTGTGGGGGCAGCACTGACCTTTTGATTCTGTTTATATGATGACTAGAAAAAATAAATCCCTGGCCGAGGAGGGCCTGAACTTGTAGGAGTTGCCTCAAGATGCTTTAAGCACCTCTGACTGGAGGTGTTCCTGCAGGCAGCCTGCCCGGCTCCCGCACTCCCGGCCGGCAGCAGGCACCGGTGGGGGTGGCACTGGTTGAAGGGGGACACAAGGACACCAGCACGTGTCCCCATCGTCCCCAGAGATGGGCAGTGCCGAGGTGCAGGGCCCGTGAGTGCTCACCCAGGGCTCAGCATCTTCTCGGTGCATGGTTTTGCCTGTGCCAGCGGCCGGTGGTGGGGCTGCGGTTCATGGGTTGCCCTTTGCAGCAGGATGAGGCGCTCGGTCCAGTGCTCGCTGGACCCACAGCAACCTGTGGGGCTGCCCCACAACTACAGCGGGTCCTGCCCAGCAGCAAGGTGATGCAAGGCTGGCAGCACAGAGGTTCCCAGGCTGGCTCTTTTGGAAGCATCCTCGGCTGCACCAGCCGCCCGTCCTGCTGCCACCACCTCCCTGATGCCACCACCTTCCTGCTCCCACCGTCGCCCTGATCCCACCATCTCCGTGACCCCACCATCTCCCTATTGTCACCACCTCCCTGCTGCCACCATCTCCCTGATCCCACCATCTCCTGGCTGCCACTATCTCCCTGTTGCCACAACCTCCCTGATGCCACCACCTCCCTGGTGCTACCATCTCCCTTCTACCACCATCTCCCTGATGCCACAACCTCCCTGGTGCCACCATCTCCTGGCTGCCACCATTTCCCTTCTGCCACCACCTCCCTGCTGCCACCATCTCCTTGCCACTACCATCTCCCTGCTGCCACCACCATCTCCCTGCTGACACTACCTCCCTGGTGCCACCATCTCCCCGATCCCACCATTTCCAGGCTGCCAACTTCTCCCTGCTGCTCTCTAGTGCTACCATCTCCCTGATACCACCACCTCCCTTCCTCCACAACCTCCTGATTCCACCACCTCTCTGTGCCATCCTCTCCCTGATGCCACAACCTCCTCGATCCTACCACTATCTCCCTGCCACCACCACCATCTCCCTGCTGCCACCATCTCCCTACTGCCACCATCTCCCTGCTGCCACCATCTCCCTGTTACCACCACCATCTCCCTGCTGCCACCACCATCTCCCTGATCCCACCATCTCCCTGCTGCCACCACCTCCCTGCTGCACCCCCCAGGCTCTCAAGGCCCACAGAAGCAGCCATGGGGCACTGGCAGTGACACAGCTCAGTAATGGGGGCTGAGCACAGTCCTGCAAAAGCACTTGTGTGTGTGTGTGTGTGTGTGTGTGTGTTCAGGCTGTGGTGTGACTGGTCCCTCATGTACCTCGCTCTGGGACCACCCAGCCCCACAGCGCTGCTGGTTGAGGGAGCAGACCCCCTGGGGAACCTCTCCTGCACGGGAGAGCTGTGGGGGAAACCCCTTCCCTGGTGGGGGGACACACACAGATTTAACACACAGCAGCCAAAACCGGGGAGGGAAACACATGGTTTCATCTGTGTGAGGAGAGATGGCACGGGTGGGCAGGGGATGGTGACCATGTCCTCTCTGTCCCCAGGAGTCAAACAGTGGCTTTCAGCATCTTTTTCTTACTTTTTTTTTTTTTCTTTATTTTTTTGGCTTAGTCACTTGCTCCTACATCACGGAGACACATCCCGCAGCCGCTGCCCAGGGCTCCCATCCTGCGGAGGTGGCCGGTGCCCGCTGCTGCCATCGGCGCCCGGGGAGGGTATGTGTGGGGGGAGAATTGAGGGCATTTCACAGCTTTCCGGCACAGGAACAAATTGTAAACTGTAGTGTTGCATCCATGTGTGAACACACACACACTCACACACACACACACACACACACACAGAGAAAGCCGCCAGCAGCTGATGCTCCGCACTAATCACTCTTATAAATGCCTCTAATTAGACTTATAAATACCTCCAGCTTTCCTCCGGGGAACAAAATGCCCAACAGGCTTAATGTAAACTCATGGAGGGGGGGGGGCGGGGGATAAAAAACAACAACAGCAGCAAAAAAAGTTGAAAAGATGAGTAAACGCTATTTTTAAACCTGGCAAGTCCTAGAGCAGCCCTCTGGAAAATTCAACCCAGAATGATAGAGAAAACCCGAAAGTGTGGGGCCTTCCCCCACCCCCCTCTCCGGAGCCCTCCCCGCTGGCGGGGGTTGGGGGGGGCAGATTGGGGGTGATCAGCCGGGGGAGGGGCTGCAGCCCCCGGCCTTTGTAGCCGGAGGGGGAAACATTGGGATCCTGCGGAGAGGGAACAGAGAAACCCTCGGGGCGGAGAGAAATGGGCCCAGACAAAAGCCCCGTTCCGTGGCTGCAAATCACCCCACTGCTGTTATTTTATTTACCCGCTGCCTGCCCGCGGGAGGATTGTTTTCTCTTGCAAAATTTTAAGCTTTTTTTTTTTCCTCCACCCCCCCCTCGCCTTCTTCCTCCCCCCCCTCCTCTTCCTCCCCCCCCCCGGCTTCCCAGCAGCGGTCACTGGTCCCACAGTGCCGCATACAGACTGGACTCACCTCCGCTCCCAGCCAGGGAGGGGGGGCTGCCAGAAAAAGCCTCCCCAGCATCCGTGTTTCTCCCCCCCCCCGCGCTGTTTGAATGAAAAAAAAAAAAATAAAAAAAAATCAGCCTTTTTCCCAGGAAACAGCCCGTGGGTGGTTTATTTCGCTGCCCAAGAACTGGGCCAAGCCACCCTGTGTGTGTGTTTGACCACACAGCTCCCCCCCCCGCTTCCCTGCCCTCCCAGTAAAAGCTCCCCACCATCATCATCATCAAAATTTTTTCATTAATCTATTCCAAAGGATCTCTCTCTCTTTTTTTTTTTTTTTTTTTTTTTGAGGATGTAGGAAAGCGGAACAAAGGGCTCTGGGGGCATCACATTCATTTCTTGGATGTTTGTTTGGGACATAATTTCCCCTTTCTGTGTGTGTGGGGGTCACGCAGTGCTGGGGGGGGGGTCACGCTCACCGTCCCCATCCCATTCAGGTTAAGTTCAGGACTGCTCAACTTTATCCATCACGGTGGACATGAGTCCTCAGCAAAAACAACCTGAGACTTTTGTGCTTTGAAAGAGCTGTCGACGTGGGGCTGGGGGTTGCTGGAGGTTCCCCCCTCCTCCAACTCAGGGCTCTGTTTAAATACTTTTTGGACATCATTATCCACCGTGTGTGTGGAATCACCATCAGCGTGGAGAGGAAGGAAGGTGAAAAGACACGAGTTGTGTCCCCGTGGGGAAGGAATGACCACAGTCCTTGCTGTAACCACTTTTTTTTGCTGTGGTGGCCTGGCCATGGGGAGCAGGGGGGACACGGAGTGGGGGGGATCCCAGCAAGGTCGGGCTGCCCCAGCCACCCCACAGCCCAGAGGTGAGCTCTGCCTCCTCTGACAGCTATTTACAAGGGGTTTGAGCAGGTAATTAGCACCCAAACCGCGGGAACCCCTCCTGGCCAGGGGCAGTGAGTGTGTGTGTGTGGAGGGAGCTGATTTTCGACGGCTGATTTACCCTGAACAAAGGCCCCAAACAGCCCCGAGCGCCCGACTTTGGGACCGTAACTTTAGAGCCAACGGGCTCCTTTCCCATCAGTTTAAAGCAGTTGTTATTATTATTATTTATTTTTTTCCAAGCCGATAACATTTTAAACATAGTGCAAGCCAGAGTTTTCGTGGGAGGCAGGGAACCCCCTGAGTTTGCTGTAAAAGCAACTTCCGTGAATAAGGAAACCCGTCCCGTGAATTCTCCTGTCGCCAGCCAAGGAGAAATGTTTGGTGTTTTATTTCAATCCAGAATTGGCTGGGGATCTGGTGCTTTATCTAACCCCACTCTTCGGAAGAGTTGTCGTGACGCTTGGCAGGGCTCTCGGGGCCAGGCTGCTTCGGGATGCTGTGCTCTGCAAGGTTCGATGGCTTCCAGGGGTGGTGGTGTAGGGATAAAAATATAGCCTGGAATCCTCACAGAAGGGGCAAGGTGTGCATTTAACGTGGCTCAAATGAATCTTGGATTTTTTTTTTATCTGCAGTTTATGTTTAAGTGCTGGATGCTGTTGAAGAAAAAATAATTCCACTTTTTTTTTCTTTCTATAAGCAAAAAGTCTTAGAAACGCACAGCATTTGGGGCCATCAGGAGATCTTTTTTGGCTTTGACCAGCAACTGCATCACCTGCATCTGTAAATGCAGAAACCCAGCAAACCCAGCGCTACCAGTTACCGGCTGAGGAAATTCGCCCCATAAAAATCCTTGCCGTAGCCCCGGTGTTGGTTTGAACTCTGTTGTTTCAGCTGCCCTGAGGTTTGAGCAACCCAACCACTTCAGGTGAAGGACAGGGCAGAGGGTGCCAGGCAGAGCCCCCTGGGGCACACAGGGAGGTTTGTGCCTTACCTCCCCGTCTTGATTAAGCCTTGTCTACTGGCCTTTATTTTCTATCTTTACACAAAGGCAGAGCTGTCCTGTAGCAGCAGACCCTGATGGGCAGTCCCAGTTTCTCAGTACCTTCTAGTGCCATTGACTACATGGACCAACAAAAGGTCTTTACCCCTTTCTTCAGCCCACCACGTTTAAGGGGTCACTCTTGGGTGGGTAGTGCAATGCCCATGTGTTTCTTGTCCATATTTATTCATCCAATCCACTTTTGGGGTGTTTGAACAACAGCTTTTGGGGTTGCCCTTCATCTCAAAAGATGGCATCTCCCAACCATCAGCCAGCTGGGGACGTAACCCCCGGTGTTACCACAGCTGGAGCCACTCAGGCTGTGCCTGTGGTAGCCCCCAGATTGCCCACACACAACATGAATTTGGGATTACCCCAATTCACTGGCCAAGGTGGGGCACGGTCCCTCTGATTAGGGGTGGTACCATCTTGAGCACAGGTGTCAGGAGTTTGTTCTTAAGGTGTTGAACGTTAGGCCTCGCAGCTGAGGCTGCAAACGGGGAACCTTCTCTGGGGTGAAGACCCTCCTAAAGCCAACAGGTCCCAGCTGGGGCTCTTTTCATTAGTTTAAAATTCACACCACCTGCTTGTTTGCAGCCCCTCAGTGTGGCTCTGGCTGCTGTTTGCTTCACACTTGCTGCTTCCTTTCCAGGTAAGGATTTCTACTTTTTGTTGCTATTTTATGGTTTTTCTTATAATTTACAACTTTTGTTGTTGTTTTTCTGGAGAAGAGGGGAAAAAAAAATCTCGGCTGTAGAAGAAGGATGAGTATATAGTAAGTTGTGCTCTGTGAGAGGTGGTTTGTTTGCTTAATGGTGTTGTAAGTGTGTGTGTGTAGAACCTGCAGATGTGCTTAGTTCTGAAACTAAGTTGAATTTAGTTGAAACAGTTGAATTTAATGCTGAAGCTCATACTGAGGTTGAGAATAACAAATGCATTTAGCTTCAAATGGCTGCAACATTAATTCTGCGCTTAAAAAATGGGTATTTTTTGTTTGGGATAATATGTGCAAGTGGAATAAACCAAAGTTTGCTGCTTTGGTAATGAATATGTTAACCACCTGCTGAGTGTGGAGGGGGTGATGGTGGCCTGTGTGAGCACAGGAATGGGCAGTGATTCTAGGAGTCCTGGGGGTATGCTGAAAAGTAATGCGGGGACAGAGTTAATTTTGTCAAAATAAGGAGTAACCTAGGGGAGCTGTGGTCTGATCCCTGTCTCGCTGGTGAAGTCTCTGGGTGGTGAGAGATGGTGCTGCCCATCGGAGCTCACTGCTCCATGCTGGCAGCCATGGTGTTGGTCTTGGGGCACTTGGGTCACTGGAAGAAGGTGGTGGCATCTGAGTGAGGATTGAAAGGTTTTCTATTGTTGTTAAGCTAGGCAAGGGGAGGGCCACCCCCCCCAGAAATCTTGTAGTGTTTTGGAGTTGTGTTTGGGGACACCTAAAGCGTGTCATTAATCTAATTTAATCACCTTGTGGCTTACTTGTACTTTTATATTTATTTTTTTTGGGTCAGGATCGTATCAAATGCAGTTGTTTGTTTTTTCCAGCACCAAGGAAGAAACTAAAGAAAAAGAGCCAAGCTCAGAGCTGTGTACAAACAGCTTCTGGCTCTTCCTCTGTGTGGAACATCCTTATTAATTCCTGTAATGACTTTAATAATGACTAACACAATGCTATAACAAATGGTAGGTGCTGCTGTTCTAAGAGCTCAGGAAATGAGTTAGGAAAAAACCATTTAGCTCGCAGGAAGGTTTTAAATATCTTGCTGAAAGCTGCTGGACCCGGGCTCCCAGCTCTCTCTCTCTTTGCAGAGCAGGTTTGGGCTTTGGACGTACCTTTAAAGACTTTAAACAGCTTGAGACGTGCAGCTTGCCCCAGGAGCTTAGAGCAAATTCATGTTTCTAGGTTTTAAACCCTGAGCTGGCACACGAGGAAGGTAAGGAGAGGTGTAACAAGGCTGTGTCGAACCACGTGTGTTCAGGTTGTACCTTTAAAGTCAAATCTAAATTTAATTGAAAGCTGAGGGCGAGGGGGGGCAGGGTAGCCCCGATGTGCTGGCTTATTTTGCAGCGTGTGAGGAGCTGAGCTGCTGAATGCTCACCTGTGGATTGATCAAACCAGTCTTCATAAAATGGTGCTGAGCAAAGGCTCAGTGGGGGGGAGGTTTGGGATGGTGTGGGGCTGGCTGTTTTTAACCAAAACCTCCAAAAGAAGACTGTTATTTTTCAGGGTGGGGGGGTTTATTGCGCTGGGGAAGTGGTGGATGTGCAGAACCAACCAGATAGGGCTGTTTGAAAAGGGGACTGGAAGAGGCAATAACTTCACTGAATGGGTGCTCAGCACCAGTCTCTCCCCTCTTCATTTTTTTGAGGTGTTCAGGAGATCCTCTGGTAAAGGAGGTGACAATGTTTGATTGTCCATATGGATGGAGATGCCAGTGCAGTCCTTTGTCCCCTGTCACCCATCAGGCAGCTGGGAAAAGTCCTCCTGCTCAGGGCTTTGTGCACCTGATCTTAATTTAGTGATAATAATGATGCTGATCTGGCAGGAGAGCACCTGCCAGGAGGACACCAGCTCTTGGTGAGAGCAGCAAAGTTTTCCTTCACTTTGCTAGTTGTTTTATACCAGAATAATAATCTCTCTGTGAATCTCTGTTGATATTTGTAGCACCTATAAGTTTTATCTCAAACCAGGACAGTTTGACAAAATATCTCCAATAAATAAGTTTTGGCTGTGATTTTTCAAGTGGTTAAGCATATGCTTAACACTGTAGTGTAACTTCAGCTAGGTGATAGCTGTGCAGAGGACAGCTGGGAGCTAAATTCCTATTGCTTAATGGGAACTGAACTTCCCAATTATTAATTTTTTCTGCGGGGGGGATGGGGGAACCAGGTGGGTGGGAACCTGGTTCCCTGGGTGGGAATAATGGAACCAGGTTCCATTATTTTCCAAACCCCTTGAAACCCACAAATGACGTAGCCCCAGATTCACATTCACTTCTCCAGTTTGGATGAAGTTGGAGGAGCTGCTTGAAGCTCCTGGATGAAGTATGAGGCTGCTGCTTTGGCCCTTACCAGCTAACGCAGGTGACACAGATTGTCTGAAGGAAAAACTATTTTTAGTCCTGTGGGTGTTACAGCCTGACAGAATGTGCTGCTCACGTTTTGCTGTCGTGTGCTGGGAGCTGTGGGGAGCAGGGGAGGCTGCTCTGCCTGCGGAGCTGAATCGAGAGAACGTGCATCTGGGTCTAATGCCTTGATGTTTCACAGTTCCCTACAGGTGAATTTTAATGTTTTGAGCCTCATAATTCAGGATTCCTTGCTTTAACTGGTGCACAGTGAGGGGAAAAACTGAATCCTGAAATTATTTTTTTCCACTGTTTTTTCATAGAATGATAGAATTGTTTGAGTTTGAAAGGACCTTAAAGATCATCAAGTTCCAACCCCCTGCCCTGGGCAGGGACACCTCCCACCAGCCCAGGTTGCTCCAAGCCCCATCCAGCCTGGCCTTGAACCCCTCCCAGGGATGGGGCAGCCACAGCTTCTCTGGGCAACCTGGGCCAGGCTCTCACCATCGTCATTGGAAAGAATTTCTTTCTGGTGTCTAATCTAAATCTTCCCCCTTGTTCTGTCACTGCACTCCCTGACAAAGAGTCCTTCCCCAGCTCTCCTGTAGCTCCATCCAGCTATTGGAAGGCTGCTATGAGGTCTTCCCAGAGCCTTCTCTTTTCTGTGGGGACTACCACCACTTTTAATATGTTGTAAGTCCCCGCCATGTCATCTCAGCTCATTCTATCTGGTGAAGTGGTCCAACAACTAGGAAATAAAAACTTAAAGCTGTGATTGGGATCAATTCTGAGCAAACTCTTCTCATCCAATGAAGTATCCTGGGTAATTTCTCCATTTGAAAAATATCAGTCCGACTAATTAAACTTATTCTGCAAGTAATGGTTTGGGGTTTGCCAATTAATAAAGCACTACCAATTAAGGTTATACCAGACATCTAGAGCTGCCTACCTATGGCTTATAGGGCATTTCTATCTCTTCATTACTTGTGGGGTTTTCTTGGTAATAAGTGCTGTGAACTTTCCTTTGGTGTTCTTGTCTCTGATGCTCCCAAGCTAATTAATATTTGCAGTCTCTAACTGTCAAATGAGGTTGCAATCATAAGCACATTCTTAAACCTCTTAGCACTGAAAGGAAGACCTAAATAACTTTTAAAGCTGTGAGACAATGTCAAGAAATGTACTTGCTTTAAATTTAATCCATCACTCTGTGCCAGCAACACATATAGCTGAAAGGTCAGAGAATCATTGAGAGGGAGAAAACAATTAATTTGGTATCAAAAAGGTAATAGGATAAGGCCTCGCCAACCCTCTCCTATTGTTCTGCCGCATTAACTTCAGCAGGTCAGATGCCACTGGTCGTTGACCTCAGGCTAAACAGGGTCACCCCAGGCTGATGACAAAAGAGATGTGTTTGTACTTACCCAAGTGTGCCTTTAAAAAACCGAACCCACATCTGTGTTGTTCCTGGGGAGGGACACACAAAGGGTAAACATTTTTCAATGCAGATATCACTTATAGCATCTTCTGCGTGAAGAATGGCATCTCCCATCGTGCCATGGCCCCTACACCCAGGCCCTTCCCACCAACGTGATGCATCGTAACCCCAGACCTTCCAGTAGGCGTGTGTCAAAGAACTGGTGATGCACTGGGAATATTTGCTGTGAAAGGAACTGGTGGAAAACGGTTGTATTTTTTCCCCCAAATCTGCTGCCACATCTCATTTCAGTAGGAGGCCTGCTCCAAGAGGAGCTGCTGATGTTATTAAAGCAGAAGATGCCAGTGAGTTAGATGATTGTCTCTTGTTGAAGGGGGGGGGGAAAGATCCCAAAAATTTCCATAAAGCTTATTCCAGTGTAGTGGGCGAGGTCTTGGCCTTACCATGGCTTTTAAATTCATTCTCTAAACCTTTGGGATCTGCTCGGTGCTCCTGCTGGGGCCAGTGGTGCTCCCCTCCTGGGAATGATACATCCCACCGCTTTTAGGTGCGTAGCTGGAAGGGATCACTTTGGTGATTAACTTTGGTTGGTGCTGGATTGGCTTCATCAATAGTGTGGTGACCCTTAGGTTGATGTTCTGCACAACTCTGTGCAGATAAGGCTGAGTTGAGGATCCTCTCTCTTTCTCTCACCCTCTCCCCTTTCAATAAATTCTGATGCTTTTGTTTGACTTCAGCCAAAGCTCACCAACTGGTAAAGAGCCACAAGTTCCTGTAGGATTTGTGATGGGAGAATACAAGTTGAGCAGAGAGACGCTGGAAGTCTCCTAAAATGAAGCAGTGAAGGATCTGTAATGTCAGCTCGATTCCTAATAGTAAAGAAACTAGGAGTGGTGGGAGAAACTGTGGCTGAGCCACAGAAATGGTCATAGATGAGAAAAGAAAAAACACGATGCAAGTTGTGGGAAACTTGGCTTCTGTAGCTCTTCAGTTTTCCAAAGCTACCTTAGACCCTGACTGGATGCAAGTGTCTTATTTCCATACCTTGTGCCAGATCCCTCCCATCCAAGCCATCCAGCCTGCAGCTCCGGAGTTCAGACAGTTTTAATAATTACAAAGCTGTAAATATTCCAGCTGACAGATGTGAACTGGAGTATCACTGTGTTGTAAAAACATTTGAGACTCTAGCTCCAGGCTAGAGACAGTTAGCTAATTGAAGAAAACCCCCTCCTACTTTCCTGTGCCATCCACCTGCTTAAATTTTAATGGGATTTCTCCCCTAAAGATACTAATTTAGTCTATGGATGAGACCTTTTGGAACCAGTTAAATTTGTATTACCTTTATTGATGGGCTTGGTTCTGCCAAGTGCTGGGCCTTCTCCACCTCTGCTGGTGAGCAGGAGCTTGATTGTAAGCACCAAGGATTCTAATGCAGATGGAGAAGACTCCTAATTGTGTAACTCTTTCTAGGAGAGGAAAATGTAAAAACAGGGCTGTGGTAGTTGCTAGTAAATTTACACTGCACAGCAGAGTTGGGGGAGCAATGACAATCCAGTGAGGTAGGAACTGTTTGCATCTTTAACAATATTTAACTGCAATGAAGCTCTTTTGCTCTGGATCATGCTGATTAGAAGCTTTCAGTGTGAGTATTTCTAGTATGTTTTTGGGTATTGCTGGGCTTTCTTTTGTGTTGACCAACAGTGCTTTGTGTAGCTTCCACATCTGAAGTCTTCCCAAATTTGAACATTCACTCATCAGGAAGACAATATTTACCTGTCCCAATGGCTGTGCCAGCAGGAGGTGGCCCGCTGGGCTGAAGGAACCCAGATGGAGGAGTTTCTTCAGCAGGAAAGAGCAAAATGCACACACTCTGCTCAGATGGCTCAGAAAGGCAAAGGAGGGGGGGGAATCGTAGCTCTGAATGAGGAATAAGTTCGATAAGTGGCAAAGTAAGGAGGATTTTGCCAAGCTGAGACTGTCCTGTGGTGTCTGTCACTTAGGAACCCAATTGCACGGTCAACTGCAAAGGCATGAAAGCCCATCAGCCCAGTCATCCCCAGCTTGTAATTGGCTCTGTTTCTACAAATATTAGCTGAAACAAAAATCTGCATTAAGGTAAGTGCTAAGCATCCATCAGCCTGACTGATTAGTCAAAGTAGGAATTGCTGGAGAAATGCACGTTATTTGCCATCAGATTAAGTGGAGTTTTGCTCCCACAGTCAGAAAGCTAATAATTGGCTTGTGATGGGATCAGTTCAGTTTTCAGCTCCACTTGCTGTACAAATCTCAGCGTTTGAGGGCATGTTTTTTTCAGGTCATGAGGCAGATAGGCAAAATAAAAATATTTTCTGATTAAGTAGATATCAGAAGCTGTTGGGGGAGAAAAAAGCTTGAGTTGCAATGACTGAGCAACTCAATTAGACAACAAACAGGCCAGACTCTTAATATAGAGACCAAACTGGATTTATCAGTAGATTGTTTAAATCTTCTTTGATACTGCTTCTTTTGTGTTGTATTTGTATTTCTTTGCCCTTTTCCTTTCTCAAAGTGTGATCAGCTGATACTGGTTTCCATGGACTTGTTAATGTGACTCTGCTTTTGAGAGCTGGGCAACTATATTCCATACCTAAGAATGCATGCAATATAATAATTATTTAGGCTTAGTGGGGAGGTAATGGCAAATTTAACAAACTCTCATTTTTTGAAACGTTCTGTAATGGTTATGTGGGTCCATACTAAAATTATTCCTGGTCCAACCAAAATCTGTAGTTTGCTGATGCTGAGCAATGGCGTGGCAGATGGTATTAGTTTCCTTTCCAGCTTGTGTAATTCAGCCAGGCATCAAGAATTGGGAGTTTTTAAATACCCTGCTCATACTTACATTGAACACTCCAGTATTTAAACTTAAAACTCACTTATAAAAATGCTCCCTAGCGATCATGAGAGTCTAAATCTTAGCAAAAATGAATACAAAAAGGCTATAAATTAAAATCTTGGTTTTCCTTATATTCAAGCAAGTATTGTGAATAATTTTTTCTCTCTTTGCTTATCTCTAAGGTAAGCATCACCAAGAAACCTACTGAGTATAGGGCACTGCTGCAGTTCAACTGTAACCCGTCCCTTGGCAAAGTGCTATGGGATTTTGAGTGACCACTGGTGCTCAGGACTCTTCTTCTACCACCAGCAGTGATCGTGGTGGTGCTGAGATCCTGATAATGTCCACAGATAGTTATTGATTAGCCAAATATTGCACTGGACGTGACATCAATTGGCAAGTTCAATCCAGGAAAAAAAAAATTAATCCAAACGAGCTGCCCCACAAGCAGGAGAAGCTTCTTGTATGGATCTGCCCATCCTGGTGGGACTCTGTGGGGCTCTGAGCTCTGCTGAGATGTTCTCTGTGGGTAGGATGTACCTATCCTCATGAGGATTTTTCCCCTGTGTGGGTGCTGTGGCTCATGTTCATGCTGCACCCTCTCTGTCTGCTGGGGCATCCCTTGTAGCGGAACTGGCCCTTCTGCAGAAACCTGTGAAGATGCTGCTTCCAAACACCTCTTTCAAATTTAGGTGAAACTGCTCTTTGGGCTCGGAGTGAGCAGCTGACAACAGGAATGCTTGGACTGGATTCCTCATGTTTATTTGTGGCTTCTCGCACCACTAGCAGTGCTGTCACTTCTTAGGTTGGTAAATAAAATCTCTCCACGAGGGCTTTCCCTTCCCTGGTGTGCAGTTTTCAGCCCATGCGTGTGGCTGGGTGAGCTGAGCAGGAGCAGGAGAGTCCATGGCCAGGGTCTCTTGCCGTATTTCTGTCCACAACAGACATGGGAAGAGCTGAAGCATCTGGGGGGTGACTTCCAGCTGACTCTTTCTGTCCCAGAAAGTGTTGATGGGCCTTTGTGCAAGTACCTGAACATCTCTATATGTGTGAACTAAACAAAGCCCCCAAACCATGTGCAGTTTATTTAAGGTTACAGTAGCTTAATTTCTTGAGCATCCTTGCTAAAAAATGAGCAACAACTCAGCCTTTAATAGGAATCATGGGATAACAGAATTGTTAGAGCTGGAAGGGACCTTCTAGAGATCATCCGGTCCCACTCCCCTGCCAAAGCAGGGTTGACCAGAGCACATCACTCAGGATGGCATCCAGGTGGTTCTTGAAGATCTCCAGAGAAGGGGACTCCACATCCTCCCTGGGCAGCCTCTGCCAGGGCTCTGTCACCCTCATCCTAAAGAAGTTTTTCCTTATGTTTGAATGGAACTTCCCATGTTCCAGCTTGAGCCCGTTGCCCCTTGTCCTATTGCTGGAAACCACTGAAACGAGTCTGGCTCCATCCTCCTTCAACCCACCCTTTAGATACTTATAAACATAAATAAGGTCTCTCCTCAGCCTTTGCTTCTCCAGGCTAAAGAGTCCCAGCTCCTTGAGCCTTTCCTCGTAAGGGAGATGCTCCAATCCCTTAATCATCTTTGTTCTACTAATCTATCTAGGCCCAGCCCTATGCTGAACTCTCTCCAGTAGTTCCCTGTCCCTCTTGAACTGGGGAGCCCAGAACTGGATGCAGGATTCCAGTTGTGGCCTCACCAGTGCAGAGTAGAGGGGGAGAATGACTTCCCTCGAGCTACTGGCCACACTCTTCCCTGTTCAGCCCAGGATCCCAGGAAGTCAAGCTGTGATTCATAGCTGGTGGTAGGAGTAAGCAGTGAACTAATTGCTTGGGTCTGGTCAGCAGAGAGTGAAGCAGCCCCCTTGTCCGTGACACCGTGCCCCTTCCCTTCCCCATTACTCACCAGTAAACGCCCTACGGTCCCATTCATAGAGTCTGGTAACGACACAAGCAATGTCAGGGGTGTCTGCTGGGAGAGTGGGAGGCTGACAGAGCAGCACATTGTGAGCCCCTGAGAGCGGCTCTGCCTTTCCTCTGGGGTTGTTTTCAGTTCTTTTGTCAGCTGATTACATGGTCTTTTATAATTTCTAATCTACAGAATAGGGCTATTTGCCTGTGGATGATGCGAAAGTCACAGGCTTATGCAAAAGAAAAACAAAATAATCTGAGAGTGGATTCTGTTGGCGAAAGTTTAACTTATTTTTGGTGGTTTTTATCTAAAGGAGAGTTTAGTCTTGGGGTGTGGGAAAAAACAAAAAACTTCTGTCGTTCTTTGAGATTTCAGCCTGATGGAGTTAATTCACCAGTGCTCCCATGCATGTGATTTAAATCGCTTCTCCCTATTCAGCAAAATGCATCAAAGACTGTGCTTGAAGTTAAAAGTTGGTTTTAAGTGTTTTGGTGAATAGGAATAGTGTTAAATGTGTGCTAAAAATCTATTGGTGATTTGATGCCCCGTACATGTTAAATGCTATAAACAAGCTTATTACACTTATCTCCTTTATGGTTGATGAGAACAGTGGGTGCTTATCCTGATGCTTTTTTTGCTGGGGGGGTCTGTGTGAAGCGGGCGATGAGTCTTTGCAGAAGGAAGGAACTGTGAGATCAGGATTTGGGAATCAAGCCAATCGAGGTGTGAGATGTGTTGGTTCCCAAAAGTCTTGGGGTAAATCTGTGTTTCTGGTCTGAAGGGGGGAGAAAGAGTCTACTGATGTGTGTCTGTATGTGGAAATATTTCACGACTTCCTCCTTTTATATAAGTTGTGAATGGTGCTAATGAACAGTGTAGTTCCTTGTGACTCTCCAGATTGAAAGAAGGACCTTGAGATGGGACTGGGAGGAAACCAGGGAGGTTCTTCTTGAGAGGCCCTTCTTGGTGAGGGTGAGACAAACTGCTGCGAGGGCTCTGACATTCCACTATTGCTGTGGTCTGTACGTTGTGCAGAATGAATTCCCTTGTATCACTAAACATGGATTTGATAGTTTCCTGAATATTTCTGTTAATCTGGAGATGAGGGTTCTGCCCAAGCCATCTAGATGCCCATCCCACTTGTGTGTTATTCCAGACCCCAACGAGAACGGGATCTGATGTAAAGAAGCATCCACTTTGCAGAAACATTGTGCAAAACGTCGTACTCCATGACTGCACTTGGGGAAAAATGAAAAGGAGCTGTTTGCTTGGGGATGCAGGTGACTTCTCACTGAGACAGAGTGGGGCGTTTGACTTGTAAAGGCACAAAACCCCCTATGGTAGATGTTCTGCTTGTATTTATTTTAAATGCTTCCCTCAGAATTTACCACTCTCATGTTTAATACTAAGTTTTTGTCTTCAAGATTACAAAGTGGTTTACAGACTGATTATGTAGGGACTACTTTATTTATCTCTTAGCTGCCTCTCAGAATTTGACAACTGCATCCCACAATGATGCACCATTATTTTTGTTAAAAAATAATCTGTGTTGTGAGGATCTAGTTCACAAATCCAGGCTCGCCCACATTGTTTACCTGAAGACATGTATTTGGATAGGAGTCCAGACTCGAGCCTGGAGCAGAGAAACCAATAAAGCAATGCAGGTTTTTGTCCCAAATTGTTAAACTGTGACTTTCCTTTTTTTTTTCCTTTCTCCATTTCTGCCAGCCTCAGAAATTTGGAAACATGTTGAAAGGTAGGAGAGACTTCAGATCTTGTTGTGACCTTATGGGCTTTGCTTCTGACTGTGGTCCCATATGCTAGCATCTTGATTTTTGTACAGAACTAAACCAAATCCTTGCAATAACCCAATTGCTCTTCTGTGCCAGAAGCTCTGGAGGGCTAAAGGTTTACCTTGTTGGTGCTCAGGATGCTCGCATTATCACATCCTGTCACTTTTCCACTGAAATATTGTGGTGAGGAAGATGAGGTCACTGGGCATGGCTTTAATGTGAGTCAATTCAGTATAAAAGCAGTTTATGGCTGCAAAGTAACAGTACGGGTGGGTATTTAGATGTGGGTGTTATACCCACACATGTGGGTATATATGTGTTATAACCACACATATTTATGTGTGGGTATTTAGATTTACCCAGAGGGCTCTGTTTCTTGCCTTTAGTCATAAGACCTGGTGTCTTTCTTTTTTTTTTTTTTTTTTTGTACTTGGAGAAATAACTGCCAGCTCTGGACACTGTGCCTTGTTTTCCACCCCACCAGTCTTCTCTCTGGTGACAAATGGGAGAGCCCGTTCAGTCCCCACAGAAGGTCTCCATCATCAGAGAGAGAAAAAGCTGGCCCTGCCCCACAGAAGCTGCTCTGCCCCTGCTTCTCATTCAGACTTGCTCTCAAAATTCAAGGGACATCAAAGGTTTCCCCCACACGATGGAAGCTGTCTGGCCTGTTCCAAAGCCAAACAATGGATCCCCTATTTTCTGGGATCTGTGCTCAGAACGCGCCCGTCTGTCCAGCTAATGGGGCTCAGGCCCTTTCTGCTATAAAGGACGGGTTGTCTTTTGTGCAATGACCTTTGATAGATGCTCTGGGTGGGTACACCCTAACCTACAGTGGAAGGAAGGAGGTTGCCGATTGTAGTCGTGGATGCTTTGCTTATGAGATCAAAATCACATGCAATGTTTGAAAAACAAAACAAAACACCTCACCAAAACAACCCATAAAATAGGAGTGAACTCTATTATGACAGTATTGGTACAGATAATGTTTTCTAAATTGCCCAAGGGTGATGTGCAGGTGTACGTAGGGTTTGTCGAGCCAACTTACCCAGACCAGGTAGAAAAAGCATTGAAGAACACACTTATTTATTTTTTTTCTTTTCCAAAACTGGGTTGACCACCTAAATGGAGTCAGTGGTCCCAGGTGATCTTGAAACCTGTGGTTTTAAAGCTTTGAGAATAAGCAGGGATGCTGCAGTTTCATCGCTCTCCGGTCTTGGAGCGTAGAGAAGAGGCTTGTTTGCAGACACCCTGCTGGCACAGTTCTCTGCCCCGATTTAGAAACCACGCAAGTCCTATTTTTAAAAAGAAAAGCTACTTTTGGAGAACTTTCTTCTGTATGACCAGAGCATGGTAGATTGTGCTCATGGAAAGTTCTGTTGTAAACATCCATCTGATCACTGCTCAGCATCATGAATTCCTGCTGTCTGACTTCCGCCTCTTGAGGATGAATGCCCAATCTTCAGAAACATGGGGATCACTTGAAGGGGAAACGCAAAACTAATCTAAAGGCAAAGGTATATTTGGCTTTCTTTATTTTAATTACTTCTGAATGTTTTCTAGAGTTTTGCAGGAAGGGAGTTTGTGGGGAATTTTGTGTGCAGAGACTAATTTCGCAGGGAGAATTAACTTTATTTTGCATGTTTTCCATCTGAAAATGAAAATAATTTGGCTGAAGCAGAATAAAGGTGAATTTGAGGAGAGAAAATGAGGGAATAAAATTGGGAAGGGAAAGCAGTATCTTTTACTCCTTGAGAAAAGGCTTTAATCTGAGGGCGCCTTGTGTGTGTTCCATCACAAGGGACATCTATGGCTGAGACTCGTGCCTGACGTTGGGCAGGTTTGTGCTGAGTTTTGATGTCTGGCATTAGATCACTGAATATATATATATATTTTTTTTTTTTTTTGGCCTCCTCTGTGCCTGAGGATTTCTATGAAACTGCCAAGTCATTGTTTCCCCTGCAGCTTGGCATCCTCCCTGCCAAGGGCGATGCGGGGGCTGCGGAGCGCTCATGCGGCCCCGGCCGTGTCAACCAGGAGACAATAGTCCCCATCATCACCTGCCTCAGAGGCCAGAACATTCCTGCTCTGCCGACGCCGGGCTTGACAACCATTGTTCTTTCTGTGTGTGCAGTATAGTATCGCAGGCAAATAAGGAAAAGTTGCTTTTTATTAATAACTGTATGAATTGGAATGAAATAGTGTCCTAATTCTGTTCCAGTCAACCTGAAAAGAAAATCCCTCCTGTCAGGATATTGACAACGCTCAAGTAATGAAATACAAGGTGCAAGGGTTGCATCACAAGAACCCTTCTCATCACCCAACTACACCTCAGGGCAAGCCAGAGACACACAGCTACTTTTAGGAGCTTATTAACTTTATGGTTGTGTCATTTAGGCTGTTACATCCTGGAAAAATAATTGCTTCCTATCATTCAACTTCTCTGTTTTCAGATAATTTTTTTTTAACGGTGGTTCTTGTTTGCTGAGTCCAAGTCTACCTCCAGAGGTTGGAGGCAGTCCCGGTGGATGAAGGTGATGTATCTCCATCCACCTATGAGTATCTCGTATGGAGAGCACTGTCTGAAGGTGCCATAACTCCAAGAGAAACGGGTGTCAGCTTTGGGGGGCGCTGCCTGAGCAGATGTGACAACACACGTTGCCTGGGCAAAGATACTTCTTGGAAAAAAGCAGTTTTACTATATCTTTCACCACTTTGCTGCTCTCTGAATACAGTGATGGCAGCTCCTCTGGAAATTTAGGTCTGAAAGATAAAAACACTCCTTCCCGAGTTAAAAATAGTTTTTTCTCTCAAACATTTCTGAGCTATTTGGCTGTTGCTTCCTTGTTTCTTCTGTAGGTTTTCAGTCAAACCCCTGTTAGGTGGCCCAGCCTTGCTGCAGGGCAGCTCTGCCTTCATTTTCTTTGCTCGTCGCTGCTGGTCAGAATGGAAGAGCAGTTGTTTATTGATGTGGTGCAGAAGTGGTTGGCTTTTGCCTAGGAAACTGGGAAATAAATTCTGTGAACATCTCTCTGGTCTTGCCTTGGTCCAGTAAGGAATATTAATGTCCTCGTGCTCTATGACAAGGCACCAGTGCTCAGTTGCCTTCATGGTCTAATGGACACAAGAGGTGGAAGGGTTTTGGGCCATTGTCTATGGCTGATATCTGGAGGGTCAGTCCGAGCTGTCAGTTTTAGCTGCCTAATTCTAATCCACCCCTCTTAAAATGTCTTATGAATATGAGGTAGAGGAAACCAATTGGCCCCAAAGAGAGCAGATCAGGGCAAGGTAGAGGATTAGGATTTACGCAGTGGTCATCATCACCTTGTTCTGGTGCCCTGTGTCCCTCAGGCTCTAAGATCGCAGTGAAGGCAGAACAAAATGGGCAAGTTGACTTTTTCTGATGTTTTCTGAGGCAGGAAAGTGAGGAGTCAACCCAGGTAATGCTCATTCCCCTGCTAATTACCCAGGAGGCTGTGTTCATAGACATTGTTTTTCTTTCACTACTTGGCAGGGTGTTGGGGTGGTCCCTTCTGGTCAGTGCTGAGGGGTGAGGAGGATGAGGGATGGAGGTAAACTCCTTTCCCCTCCAGCCCCCCCCATGACTGCGCTTCCTCAAATGCAAAACTTATTTGTGGGAGCCTTTTGTGGACTAGTGTTAGCCAAGAGGTATTCTGTCCCAAGGGGGAGGGAGGGAAATGCCATCTGCAGAGGCTGCAGGAACTGTTCTGGAGGCCTCGGCAGCTTCGGATCTGCCTCTACCTGTCGCAGGGTAAACAAAGCTCCCCGGGAGGACGCGGGGTTGGCCGAACACCTTGGGCACACACTGAGCAAACGATCCCCCAGGTGTGCTTGCAGAACAGACTCTCCATCAGCGTCCTGTCATGCACAAAATGTTTATCCAATTTGTCAAGATAATCTTTCTTCAAATAAGCTCAGGTCCTAGGCCTCAGAACAGCCCAATTTCAAGCAGTATAAAGTAACTATTTTTCTTCTTTTTTTTTCCTCCTCCTCTGCTTGCCCTCCCTCCCCCCTCCTTTTAATCACTGTGTCAACTTTTCCTTGGCTTTAAGCAAACTGAAAGTAATTATATCATTCTCAAGTGAGTTATCTTTTGACTGAGTTACCTGATTTGTAAGTTACTTCAAAATGCTCCCAAGTTGTGGTGTCCCTTTCCAAACATGTGCTCTCAGACGCCTCATGAAGTTGAGCTCATCAACGACCCAACAATTTGTTTATACAGGCAGATATAATAGCTAACTAATGACAACTAATTTAGAGCATCTGTAAAGAAAGAATTCTGAATTATTTATTTTTTTTTAACCTTAATGGTAGCTTTACTTATAACGCTGGATTTCCCTTAGGAATTGAAGAGTCTGTACATCGTCATTTCCTGCTTGAAGCTGTCAATATATTTTAAGTCTGTTCTGAAGTATGGATTAATAATCAGGTGCTTCTGCCTAAGACAATGCTCACTCTTGCTTTTGACAGACACTGGAGTTTCTTAGTTGTGCTGTGTACGGAATATTACTTCTGTGATCACTCACAACTGTCAGATTTGATAAATCATTTGTGCAATTTTTTCTCCCAGCTCCCCCAAAGAACTGAGTGTGTATCCAAAAATAGAAAGAGAAATAATCTTTTTATTTTTTTACCTGATATGCTTCATTCATTGATTTCTTTCCCCTCTCCCGCCCCAGGGAATACTACAGAATCTGTTTCTTTTTCACTTAAATTAAGGTGGATCCAAACCTTGTGTAGTCACCTACAGCTCTTTGTAGTGAGAATCCTTAACGCAAAAGCACTGCTCTACCTGCTGCTTAATTTATTTTTACATTTGGAGACACAGTGGGGATGTTCCTGTGGGGCTGGTCAGCAGGTTAATGGGGAAACTGGCAGAAGGGGGTGAGTAGGAGCTGGGTGAGTTCCGAGGTTGTCTCCATGGGCCAGCTCCTGTATAGCAGATATTTTGGGTTTTGCATTAGAAAACTGGTGTTCAAAATCTGATTTTTTTTTTTTTCCTTAAAGGGCATTCAGCAGCACCAATCGTTATGTTAATGATGCTTGCTGTTTTGGGAAGAATCACTATTTTTAAATAAACCTGTTTGTTGTTTGTGAGGGGGAAATAAAACTTGTCTCTGCAGCAGATTATGAATAGGAAGAGAAAAAAAAATTGTTCTTAAAACCAACCATGTCCTTTTTGTTCTCTTTGCATAGAATCCAGCTGGATTTTATTGGCCAAACTTTCCCAAGTGGTAGCCCACCCTGCATAGCTCTGGCAGAGCAAGGGGCTACGATGGGTGAAGGGAGTGGAATTTTCGTACAATGTAATCTCTTTCCCCCGTCAGTACTAAATGTTCATAAAAAATAAATCTTTGGACTACAATATGGAAAAAAAATCTAAAAATGTCTAGAGTGGCTATAAAGGTAATAATTGGTGTATTTATGTAAGGGATGTGACAGCTAATAAATAGAACTTAATTAATAAAGATTGCCATTATGCAGCTGAGGACCTTGAAGCGCTTAACAATTAATTAAGCCTCACAACCCTTCTGCTTTATTGGTAAGTGTTGTTATGATTATATACCTTTCCATAATAGGTGAATGGAGACCCTGTGCACTTAAGTGAATCGTTTTCCTCAAGGTCACATAATGACTTGGCGATAGAATTCGTGAATCTTCACATCACCACCTGAGACTGGTCCTTAGAAAACATGGGTTTGGTATTGGGGGGGTGGAGGGGAGTATATTCCTGCTGGTGTCAACACAGCTCTTCTGCCTGAGGGACCGTTGTCTTTTGGTTCATGTCTGTGCAGCCCCATGACTGTTCTAAGTTTGTTCTGGGTAATTTTATTTCCATTCATGCTCTTATGCTTTTGTTTGTGTAACTGGATTTCACTTCATACGGTGCTTGTCAGGCTCATCTGCAAGGAAGTCACTGAAGAACGGCGCTGTGTAATACTTCATATTTTGAGAGGAACTCGGCCTTTGTCTGGTTGATTTGATAGTCCCAGAAATCACTTTGCTTGTTGCTGAAGAGTGAGATACAGCCTGTAAATGGGTGTGAAGAGGCACATGCTCAGTTGTGAAAGGGAAATGGGAAGAGGAGCGTGTCAAAACGAAATTTGGATTTTGCTGTAGTAGGTTGCACGTTGCCCGACTCATCACAGGTAGCAGGATCGTACCGCTTTTGGGTAGAGCAGAGGCAGCATCCCCCCTTGCAGGCACCTCTAAAGCTATATATTACAGAATCACAGAACGATATGGGGTTGGAAGGGACCTCTGGAGATCATCTAGTCCAGCCCCCTGCAGGTCCACCCAGAGCAGGTTGCACAGGAACGTGTCCAATAATAAAGGTTTTCCTTTCCGGGTGGCCGTATGGCAAGATTCTTGTTACTCTCTGACAGGTTCCTTTGCTGGAACCTGCTCGTGCAAAGAACCTGCCCTGGGAAAACAATCATGGAATTGTCTAGGTTGGAAGGGACCTTTAAGAACATCTAGTCCAACCACCAACCTAACTCTGATTAAAAACCATTGCTAAACCATATCACTAAGCACTATGTCAGCTTGTCTTTTAAATACCTCCAGGGATGGTGCCTCGACCACTTCCCTGGGCAG
>BJBW01008841.1:0-19383 GCA_004320125.1 Scolopax mira
TTGTTTGAATCTGACGTGCACAGGTTGTTTGAATCTGACATTTAAAAAAAAAAACCCAAAAAACACCCCAAAACCCCACAGGAAGAAGGAAATATCAATGTGTGCTTCTGAAATTCCCAAATTGCCAGTGGAGGTCTTGCTTTAAAAGCCTCCAAAGGGCAGAGGGAGATGAGGGAACAGTGACGTGTTGCTGTTGGATCTCAGCTGGGATGTCCTTTGGCTGAGGTGAAAGCAGGGCTTTCTGGGGTACAGAACCTCCAGCTGGGGAAAGATGTAATCCCTTTGAGGGAGTGGAAGAAGGCTTGAAGGATGGGTTGTGTAAAGGGATGCCAGGGGAAAACAAAAAAAAAAGGGGGAGGAAAATAGCCAAAGGGTGAGAGAGTTGAGTTGTACTGCCTAGGCTAAAGGTATTCTGCTTAGATTTCTTCTATGAATGAATATCCTGTTTAAAAATAAATGAGTGTTTCACCACTTCATCCTTGTTAAACAGAACACAGAAAACTTCTGACAGTTGCTACTCTTTCTAATGGTTCATCATGTGAAACTTTTATACGGTAAATGCAAGAAAAGCACATTAAAGTCTAATCCTTGCTTACTCTAGTGGGTCATAAAGCTGTCGTCACTTAAAAGTAATACAAAAGCAAAAAACAGTGTCTTAAATACAAATGACTTTTTGTCTCCAATGACTTTTAATGCACTTATTAGAAGTTTAAAAAAAATCAAAAAGCAGATCCAGGTCAAATCATGCTTTAGATGATATTTAATCATTAATGCTTGAAAGTGGTTCTCTTGGGTATCACTGCTAGCTTTCTTATTTTTTTTCATCAGCTCTTTAAAAATGTAATGTATTTTTGCAAACTTGACAATTTGGAGGGACGCATCCTGGCAGCAAGGGGGTTTTTTCTTCCCACCCACAAGCTGATAGCTGGGCTGTAGACATCGTAGCACCTGTAGATGCTCAAGAGGAACATGGGCTCAAGGAGACTTTTCACTTCTCATTGCCAGAAGCAGCTGCCAACCTTGGGCAAGGTTGAGTTTCTCTTAACAGAAAGCAACAGTTCATACGGGGGTTAACTTGGCCTGGTGGCACACAAAACTACCTGGCTGCCTTCTTTTAAGATATGATTTCTTTTCTTCTTAAATACGGTCAGTTAATGAACCAGGGGAAATAGGGGTGGGTTAAAGAAAGTAACTGTTAAATCCAGACAGCTCCTCAATTTACTGGGAATGGTTCAGCTTGATTCTCTTAGAGATGAAACGGTTCCGTGCCAAGATGCTTTGAGCATCTCACCCTGAGGAAATGGGGATCCTTTGTAGCTGTGGGATTTTTCATCTTGCTGTCGTGTCATCTGCCTTCAAAGCAAGAGGTGAGTGTTTTTGTGTCCCCTGCCTGTCTCTTTTAACATCTCTATTTCCCTTCAGCCATTAAATGAGTAAAAGCAGAGGTGGGAGGGGAGGGGAGCCAGCAGCCATGCATGAATTTCACGATGTAAAACTACAGAGATTATTTGGAGCCAGCAAGAGGTGACTGTCACAGGACAGTGGTCTCTTCCTGTCACGTGTGGGGCTGAAAATACGGCAGTTGCCAGGAATGACTGAACCAAGGAGCCAGATGACAGGTTGTTTCTAAATTGAGAACAGCTTAAACTTTCAGGGCTCTAAAACCAAAGCAGGCAGTGTTTTGCAAAGTCACCCGTATTAAATGGTGAAAGCCCAGGTAGAAGGAAGAACGTGGTAAAGAGATGAGCAGTGGTTCCTCGTGAGGCTCTTACAGAGTATTTGCATTTTGATTGGCTCTGCAGATGTTCATGTGTGCCTTGGGGACTCTTAACATAAGGAAAAGCAGCTTTATATGTGAAGAAAAAGGGCAACAAGACTTCAGGCTTGCTCCCTACAGCACACTCTGTGTGCTTTTTCAGTCTTGGCTTAAATGAACGTAATGGGGAGGCTTTTATTTTGCCCGGGAAATTAGTTTCCCTCGCTGATTTAAGATGTGTAATCCACCTAGAAATGTATTTGTCATTTTTTGCTGGTAATGAAACTTTTACTTTGGCGGAGTAAGAGCATTAGAAGACATTGGCCAATAAATAATAGCCACCAAATGGTTTACCCCTTTCTGTTCCATCCCAAAATTCATACCTGGGCTTCTTGTGAGAAGCCCCATCTGATAGGTAACTGCAGCAACGTGCTCCAAAATGCTGAAAAGAGCACAGACTGTTTCCAGCAGACTCTGGAATGGAGTCTTTTAATGCAGGTGGGGTACTCAAACTAAAGATGGGAGCAAGAAATGGGTAAGCCAGTCTCTGCTTTTAGGACCCTGAGGGCTGGGAAGGGTAAAATGCCAAAAGTACCGGGCAAGTAGTCTGTCCAAGCACAGGAATAAATAAGATGGCTGCTCATTCTGGGTAATCTGTCAGCCTGATTTTTAGATCCCACCCCCTGTAGCCTCTCAATGCCTCTCAACTTCTATGAGGAAGCTCCATGTCCCATTTTATTGCTGGCACAGGTTGGAGGCACAGAGGTCCAAAGGGCGAGTACGTGGCCACACACAAAGCCTTTGAGTAAAAGAAAATTAAACACAAGCCTTCTTGGCTCCAAGTTTGATATCCTTCTATTTGAAGCAGACTTTCTGTTCCTTTAAACAGCGTGATCACTATGTGTGATCGGGTGTTCTTCTCTTTAATCAGGGCTGTGGGGAATAAAGGTTGGTAGGTATAAGGTCTATTTGCAGGTGGGCTTTTTTCAGTTTATTTTTCTCTGGTGTATCTTAGACCAGCTGCTAATGATTACATTCTCTCAATGACACCAAGGTCAAATAAGAATCTGGGGCTTTTGTGTCTCAAGAGGTTTGTTATGCAAATGCAAGAATACATTTTTCTATCTTGTTTAAATGGGAGCATTAGACTTTGTCCTTGGCACCAATGCAGCATATTAACCTTTTGGCACTGTGGCTTCAGAAATTCCTTCAAGTGCCTTAAGTGGGGTTAATGTCATCTTTCCCTCTTCCAACCCCCCTCCTTCCTTCTCCCCCACTCCTAATCAAAATTGTTGGCATAGTGGGTGAGACCAGCAAGTGAAGAGAAGTGGCTGAAATCCATTTAATTCTTTAATAACCCAAGAAGAGAGCTTGTGAAGGTTTTATGGCTCACAGGAGTTTGTTCCAGAGTTTGGAGAGTGGCAGGTGTGAAAAGGAGCCTGTCTGGAGCACTGTGTCCAGTTCTGGGCTCCCCAGTTCAAGAAGGACAGGGAGCTGCTGGAGACGGACCAGCAGAGGGTTATTAAGATGATGAGGGGCCTGCAGCATCTCTCATGAGGAAAGGCTGAGGGACTTGGGTCCTTCTAGACTAGAGAAGAGAAGGCTGAGGGGGGATCTGATCAACACCTAGAAATACTTCAAGGGTTGGTGGCAGGAGGATGGGGCTGGTCTTTTTTCAGTGGTGTCCAGGGACAGGACAAGAGGGAATGGGCACAAACTTGAACATAAGAAGGTCCACCTCAACATGAGGAGGAAGTTCTTTGCTGTGAGGGTGGCAGAGCCCTGGCAGAGGCTGCCAAGAGAGGTGGTGGAGTCTCCTTCTCTGGAGACATTCAATCCCCACCTGGACATGTTCCTGTGCAACCTTCCTGGGTTGGACTAGATGATCTCTAGAGGTCCCTTCAAACTCAAAATCTTCAAAAACATCTCTTCCTTCATTCCTCAAACACACTGCCCTTTTAAGTTTTGCATGCCCAGATAGAGAAGAAGCAATTGGGAACTGCACATTGTGGAGAACATGTCTTTGTGAGCCCTACATACTGGATTAACCTTCCAAGCAGGGTAGAAGGAAGTCACATCCAGCTCTGACAGAATAGCAGAATCCCCTGTTGGGAGTAGGAGACTGTAATTGAAACGGGCCTGGTCTTCAGAGATCTGGAGTCTCTTTACATGTTACATGGCAAGTTGTTTGATGGCTTTGGAAATAGGACATGCCTTTCTTGATTGTACTCCTTATTCCAAATTAAGACCACCTGATGGGCTGTGGTTCCGTGAATGCAGTGTGAACCAGTAACTCGAAGCATCAATGGCTGTAGGATGGTGGGAGAGAGAAGAAAATGGAGTGTTCCCTTAGCAGAGATGTCCACATGGAGTTATCAGGGTGTGCTGTGTTTGAGTGGTGCCATTTTCCCACACAAAGGGCTTTTCAGCCACGTGTCAGCCCGCTAGGAAATTCAGAATGGTCAACTTCAGTTGACAGCATTATTTGGAAATGCTTCTAACTGTCAAACTGAACCAGACGGTTAAACTGAAGGGTGATTTGCCACCCCTTGCCCCCAAGTGCAATCAGAAGATTTAATTTGGGCACACCGCAAGCCAGAAGAGTAAACAGTGGTTACTCTCACAGGGGTCTGATGAAGGGATGATGCTTTATATTTCTCAAGACATGAACTCTGGCAGTCAGCACAGCACTAAAAATGTATTTGGATTTTATCCAAATACTTTAATCTCTTAATGTCTGTTACAATTATAAAGGAGCTCATTGAGTTAATGAAACATACTGTAATGAACTTAGTAACTGCATATTTTTACATCCTTCTTCTCTATGGAATTGAATCTAAACTGTGTGCTGTGAATTTTGCACAGGTGAAGTAAACCCTTTTTTGGCTTAGGGCACGTTTCCATGATGGTTTAAGATGAGCAGGTTTTTCCTGCTTCCCCCTTTGCCCCTTCCCATTCTATATGGTGGTCCTGATGCTCGGTGGTGAACACCTACAGGAGGCTAATCTGGCTGAAAATGTCTTTGGTTTTTTTTTCTTCTTTTTCGGGGTTAGTTTTTGGACTAACTTTTGGACTTTTAATGTCTCTGAACTGGCCTACTGGGCGAGTGCCAGCGCTGGCACTGGGGAGCAGGAGACCAGGGATGACATGGGGGATGGAGAAACATCAGATCTGCTGTGGAACTGGACTTCAAATGGCAGCAGCCTGAGGCTTTTGGAGTAGAGAGATCTCATTTTAGTGGAGAACATAAGGATGGTGGCTCAGGATGATGTATGTATTACCATATTTTTAACATAAAAGAATTATGTGGGTCCATTTTCTTGCTATATAATTTTAGAGGCACAGACATTATTTTGAAGCAAAGGCACGGTGTCCTTTTGCCTGTTGCTGCCAGCCTCTCCCTGTTCTGTGCTCAGCATTTGTAAATTCGTGGCAGGTAGAATGCTTGGCAATAACCCCTGGATGGAATCAAGAAGGTATTAAACATTGGAGGCACTCTCTTTGTTTTTAGGATAATAGAGAAGCGCGTTACACAGCAAGTGCTGGTTCATTTTGAATGGGTCTTTCGATAGCAGTTGATGGAGTTGCAGCAGCAATGGGTGACAATTGATGTTCTGGCTCCCCAGAAAGAAACTGCCACCAGTCATCTCGCAGAATAAGGTGACTGTCCTCGGTGTGCAGACAGCGCTGGTGGCCTTGTCTGGGTACGTGTGTTCTGGGAAGAAGTTGCCCAGAGAAGCTGTGGCTGCCCCATCCCTGGAGAGGTTCAAGGCTAGGCTGGATGGGGCTTGGAGCAACCTGGTCTGGTGGGAGGTGTCCCTGCCCAGGGCTGGGAGGCTGGAACTGGATGATCTTTAAGGTCCGTTCCAACTCTAACCATTCTAGGACTTCATGATTCTAATCTTTTTTGAATGAGCACTCTTCGATGCCAGCTGGTAGAAATTATGGAGATTCTTGTTCTTAAGTTGTACCCTAGGGCTGGTTTTAATGTGCTTAGAAAATCTTGTTATGGCGTAGAAGGCAAACTGCTACAGAAGTAGCTCTTCTTGCTTGTTGTGTGTGCGCAGTTGAGTACAGAGAAGTCACAATCTTTGAACACAGTTGGGTAGAGCAAGGACTTCAAGAGTGCTTGGAGTCATTACATAAATGTCCTTAGAGAACCACAGAATGGTTGAGGCTAGAAGGGGCTACAGGAAATCATCTTGCCCAGAGTCATCTGCTCGTGGATTTGCAATACAGAGAGAAGCAAGTGGTAGTCTTGTGTTAAAATACCCACATGTCCTGTTACCAAGTGTCACATTTAATGCAATTTACTGAGACTTCCACAGGACACATCTGCCCTGGGAATGGGTTGGGTGAGCAGGGTGCTGGTGCCCACTGTTAACTTGCAGACAAGTTTCTTCTTCTAGCATCCCTCCAAGATAACCTATCTGTTCTGGTTATATGAACCCGGAGCTTACCTTGTTCTTGGCCTCTTCAGTATCTTTTTGCTTGTATTTTACTTTAAAGTGATCTTAAAGTTTACCTGCCTGGATAATTGAGAAGGATTGCTCAAGTGTGCAGGCTCTCCTGGATTTAGCATTACAAATGATAGCCCCAAGGTACGTGTGAGCATTGAAGGGGAAGGTGGTGGCTGATTGGGATGTCCCCAGAACAGAGCTTCCAGGCCTGCAGGTACAGAGACTGAACAGTACCCAGGGAAACAGGGTGGGATCAGTGTTAAGGATAGGTTTTGGGTTTTTTTGGATGTGATAGGTCCATGTTTTGTTTCCTTAGTGTCTCTGTATTCCTGTTTCCCATCTGATAATGTCCGTTAAAATGCCAGATTGGTCTCAACAACCAAATATCCTTTGGAGATATAATCTCTTTAATGAAGAATAACTCAGGTTACTCCCCAAGTTTTAACTAAGACAAGGTCTCTAATATTAACTGTGCCATGCTTTTATTTTTTTGTGGGTGGCCGTCACTGTGTCTCCCATTTGCAGTCTCCTTTTGCTGAACATCCTTCAGAGAGCAGACCCTGGGAAGTCCACAAGTATTAAGGGCAGATTGTTCTCTCACAATATGAGAGTGTGAACTGGCAGAAAGCTTGGAGTCTCCAGGAGGGGATTCAGAGACTGTGTGGTGCTAAAAAGTCAGGAAAATGTGAGTTATTTTGCCTGCTAGCCGTTTTGATGCACTGATTTCAGTAAGTGTAGGAGAAACAGGGCTGGTAGGAACAGCTCTGTAGATGGAGTTGCTTTCTGCTGCAAGATTACTGACAGGGGTTTCCTTTTTCCTTCTCTTGTTGTTTTGTCACCTTTGAAGAGCAATGTCAGTGCCTGAAGCAAAAGGCCAGTGTCTTCAAAACTTTTGTGTCCTCATTAAGCTTCTAAATGGTATCCAAGTCTCTCTTTTGCTTCTGATGAGCTTGATGAGCATCAGGATCTGCTTATTCACGTGTTCTCTCTTTTTCACAGTACTTTCTTTGTGGAGTGATTTCTTTAGAAAATAATTCTGGTTGTTTCAACAGTCAACATCCTGCCTGTACTGTCAGTTAACTTAGTTGTTTCCTTTAGCATTCACACATCTCTCTTGCCCTCTCTTCCTCCATTTGACTGCTGACTTCCTGACTGTACCATTAGTTCCTCTCTGTATGTGTCATAAGCATTGAGAGAGTGAGAAAATCTTTATTTTCTTTGGTACTGCTGCTTCATCTTGCTTTTAGAAGGAACTTTAGGGTATCTCCCATCCTTATCTTTTTGTCTCTGTTTGGCATATAGCCACTCATCACTGCCTTGATTTGGCCTCCACTGAAGCAAAGCAATAAAGTGTGAGCACCTTGAGTCAAGGTGCTCTTTTGTGTCTCCTTCCTAGTCCCTTGGTTTATCCAGGTGGCAGGTAAGTCCCAGTTACCAGTAGAGAGATCATGCTGGTGCTGGGGAAAAAAAAGGACTGATTTTTTTTTTTTTTTTATTTCTTTACTTTTAGTTGTATTTTTTTCAAGATTGTTTTCCTGAGTCACAGCACTCTTGGTGAGCTTCCTCTGTTTCTCTTCAGCGTGTTTGCAACCAGCCTCTGATAAATTTACTCTGTTTCCAGGCCCTTTGGACTCCTTTGGAGTGTGTTTAACTTGAGCATTAAAAAAAACCTCTCCTTCCCCCCCCNNATAAAAAAAACCCCCCCCTCCCCCCCCCCCCCCCCCGCCCCAAATAAAAAATTGCATTCATCCTTTTGAGTTGTTATATTTAGGATTGCTTTATTGTTGTTGTTATTTCACAGTACTAGTTTTTTTGGTTTTTTTTTTTTCCTTTCTTCTCCCATACAAGTTTATTCTTGCTGAGAACTTTCATTCTGTCCTTACAAACCTTTAAGAGCAGCAGCATCACTGGCTGAATGAGGGCTTCATCTTTTTCCTATTACTTCCCTCCTGTCTGTCAGGTTATGTGAGATTACCCTGAGAGACAGGAAAAAACCCACATGTATTCAGCTGGATTTTAAGGAATATTTTTTGCAGCTTGCTTCAGTTTAGAAACATATGGAGTCCAGCCCAATGATGAGAAACAACCCCAAATGAAGTGTCAAACCCCGATAAACTGTGAAAAGTCTAAGTGGATTCTAATGTTTTATTCAGAATGGTGTTTGATTTTTTTTTTTTTTGTTTCTGTGCTTGATATCTCCCATGGTCTTTTAATTCCACGTGCTAGGCAGGTACTCAGCACCTCTGAAAAAACATGCTTTTTGTTGTAAAGCTTGATAGACCTTACCCCTTGGTAAGGATTGTTTTGGACTGCTGGATTGTTTGTTGGAGTGGTGGTGGTTGTGGTTTTTGGAGGGGTTTTGGGGTGTGGAGTTTTAAGGGGTTTTTTGGTTGCTTTTTTTTTTTAATTTTTATTTCTTGGAATAGTCCTATTAATACCTGAATTTGGTACTTTCCTGATGTCTAGATTTAAGAACTCGGATATTAATGTCTTTAGTAAATAGAGCATATTTATCTGACTGAGTGCTATATGAACATTAATTAAATTGCCGCAAAGGTTCAGATACCTTGAATAGTCAAAACTAAGGTTTTAGTCTTTTCTCTTTAGAATTATATACATGTAAGTAGAAGTTCCTTAGTAGAAGGAGTGTGATTTTCCACAAAGCGGGGGAGTTGAGGTGAAGTAAGTACCTGAATTTTTCTGGTATGGTTCCTTATGTACTTTAGAAGCAAGAGCAGACACCCTGCTTGGTTGTTTTCTGAGTACATCCAGTCTATTGTGTTTTCTTCCACCTTTTCGTATCCTTCAAAACTAGAGAGTAAAATAGGCTTTCAAGAGCTTTTTTGAAAGTGGGCCTGTCAATGATAGTGAAGTTTAAACCATGTGAAATTGTTCCTAAGGACAGGAACAAGAAGACAACTGTGGGAAAGGTAAAATACTTGGAATGAAGTTATGAAGAAAGGTTATGGGTATGTGAGAACGAGCCAGGTGATAACCACATGGATATTCACCATTGTCCTGGGGTGGCTTTGCCAATGGCAAAAACTGCCCTGTTCTGTACATTTCACACCCATATTCCTAAAATCTCCTCCAATACTAGGCTTCCAGGTACTTTGGAGATGAAAAGTGTTGAAGGGTACAGAGCTCATTTAATCATAATACTAAATGGTGTATTCCTGGGCTAATGATATCGATCAGATCCTGTGGGTTCAGTGTTCAAGAAATGTTCTTGTGGGAAGCTGATGGACCCACTCTGAATCATGAAAGTTGGTCGAGCAGGGTTAGGTCTCCCTGCGGTGTTGGTGGCCACTGCAGAGGAGGCAGCAGTCCCCCTGGGTTGTCTGCTCTCTGAGGTTGTCCCCTCTTCTCTATCACTTGCTAGACTGTAGCTCACAGCTCCTGTAGAGCTTTATCTTCCATTTAGGTGGAATGGAGTTCCTTCCACTTCAGGTGGTGGAGTCTTCTTCTCTGGAGACATTCCAAACCCATCTGGATATGTTCTTGTGCAGCCTGCTCTGGGTGGCCCTGCTCTGGCAGGAGGTTGGACTAGATGATCTCCAGAGGTCCCTTCCAACCCCACAGCATTCTGTGATTCGTGGCAGAGCATCAGTGGATTTTACTGACGTGGGTCTGCTGGGCCTTTGACTCCTGCCTAGTTCTGGGGTGAATAGCATCGAAGACGTAACAAAAGGCAAAAAGGCAGCATGAAAAACCTTTTTATGTCCACAAAGTGTACATCCAGCCCCCTGGCTTCTCTGCCCTGCTTTCATTTCTTGCAGAGCTGATAGAGCGTGTTTACGGCTCCTTAGACTTGGCTGTTCACTCATGCAGTTTAACTCCAAAAATAACTCTCTTGGGCGGGAGGATATTAATCCAGCATTGGATTATCTTTCTAAAATGGTTAATCAGACTTGGTCCCCGAGGGACCTTCCAGCTGAACCCTGCCACTTTACTTTCTGTTCGCTGGGGCGGCGGGAGCCAAGGGGAGGAAGCTGATGAGGTTTGACAAGAAGCGGTTACTTACGTAAGGTCCTGAGCGGAGAGACCCATGTCCCTCTCCTTCCTCCTCCTCCTCCTCCTCCTCCCACTGCTCGCCAGGGCTCAGCTCCATCCTGCCTTTCTTCCCCCTCCTCCCTGCCATGCTGCCTTGAAGAAATGCCACGGGAATGTGTGCCAGCTCCGTGGGACTCCCACAGACGTTGTCCAGAGAGGAGGCACATGCACTTTGTTTTATTACATTCTCAAATGCACGTGGCCTTCCTTCAGTTGCCTTTTTAATCGTGAACTTCCTTACTCCAGCTATTCATGGGTTGACCTGGCCGCCTGTTGGAACATTCCCTCTCTACTACAAAAGAAAAAAGGAGCTATTGTAGGCTGCTGGTTCCATCTACGACTAGAACTGCCAGTCACATAACTCCTGTTAGCATTTGCTTTTTCTACAGAAGAATACAGGGGTGCAGGAATTTCTCCTGTCCACTCTTATTTCTTGAGATGTGCTCTGATCACTCTAAGTTATTTAAAGTGCTTTGAGATCCCTGTATGGGATGCGCCAGGGAATTTTGAAACAACTTCGGGAAAGAAAGAGTTTGACTGAGAACTCAGTTCATACATGAATAAAACGCTGTTTTCCACATGCAATGCAGGGGTAGAAGAGGAGGATTCGATATGTTTTCGCCGGCGTATCTGCTGAATTAATCCCTCAGAGCCAGGCAGGAATATTGAGAGCTTGTGTGTCTGTGCTGATGAGTCTTTGTATTAAATTTAACATAGTTTGATTTCCACCTTGAGTGTTTATTACTCTGACTTCGTAGTCTGCTGGAAGTATTGCATAGCGTGGCTGAAACGCAGAAATACACTGTATGGGGTAATAACAGTCACTTGCAAAATTTGCACTTTAATAGGCTAAATCTATCCTAGTTCTAAAAGCCATATTGATGGAAGAAAGTGTACTCAAGCGATAGGAAAGTTTTGTGTTTGTTTTTTTTTTTTTTCTTCAAATTATAAAATAGTTAGCTGCTCAGCACGGGAGCTGCTTCAGTCTACCCCAGGTTAGGAGTTCCCAACCATTAGGAAAAATAACGTCAAGTCACCTTCCTCTTCCTCAGACCCTTCCTCTGCTTCACACACCCCTGCCCGCACATGCATCCTGTTGCCTGCAGCTTCTGCCTTGAAAATAAACGTCATAAAAATGAGTTGCCAAGTTGCTCTTACAGGTCAGGGCTGCTCAGATCCCACTGGGAGAGGAGTTGTTCTTTGGAAGACTCTGTAACTTAGACCTTTTAGTGACAACCCGTATCCTTTCTGCCGCTGGCGTAACACGGAGTGGTTCTAATCGATTCCAGTCCTTCATTCACATGATGAAAATTGCCTACTAAATTGGAAGCTTCTCACACCAGGGATTGTGCCTTCCTTATTTTTACTGGGCAGCATCTAACACACTGCGTTACCACCCCAGAATAAATAGTAGGTAATTTGTAATTGCTGGCAATGCAGATTGCAGACGTTTCTTTGCAGTCATAATTTTGTGATGACAGCTAAGCATCTAGTCCAGCCTAAAAAGACTATTTGTCTCTGGCATTGCCACATAGGTAGAATGTGAAACTAAATTATCACAGGATTATTGAATTGTCAGAGTTGGAAGGGAGCTCTAGAGACCATCCAGTCCCACTCCCCTGCCAAAGCAGAGCTGCCCAGAGCACAGCACTCAGGACACCATCCAGGTGGGGCTTGAAGATCTCCAGAGAAGGGGACTCCACACCCTCCCTGGGCAGCCTCTGCCACCCTCACCCCAAAGAAGTTCTTCCTCAGATTGGAGTGGAACTTCCCATGGTCCAGCTTGTGCCCATTGCCCCTCGTCCTGTCCCTGGGAACCACTGAAAAGAGTCCGGCTCCATCCTCCTTCAACCCNNTCAGCCTTTCCTCAGCAGGGAGATGCTCCAGTCCCTCCATCATCTTGGTTGCCCTTTGTTCCTTGACTTCTCTTAAACCATTTGCTTGCTTTCTGCCTGACTCAGTAAGATGGACCGTAGCTTGCGAAAGCACAATGAAGGTTAATGCCCAGGTTTTGTACGTGAAAGTGGAAGTTTTCTCCAAATTTCTTCCTGCATGATGCAGTTTTGCTTTCCTTGTTGTGGCCAGTGGTCGTGGATCAAGGCTTTCTCTCCAGCATTTATTGTGAGCTCTGAAGTTAGCTGAGATGTTGGGCTGTGATTTACCTTCCCTTTGCCTCTCGCAGTGAGAGGTGATGGTTGCTCCGAGCTGCTTCCCTGTCTTCCCAGTCAAAAGACAGTGTGTTTGCCTGTGTGTTTGGTAGACTCTGTGGTTTTTGTAGGTCTCCCTTCTTTCTCTATAGAAATACAGTGGCCTAAGGATGATTTTGGGTTTTTATGAAAACTGTGACGGGGAGGAAAATGAGACTGTTGAAAATGAGGGCTTTGCTCATGTGACGCAATCCTCAGTCAAGTCTGTCTGGCGGGAGCTGCCGCTACTGCTCTTTTTTGGTGTTACTGCCAGTAACCTCAGGCTCTGGCCGAGGCTTCCAGCATCCCTCGCTCCTGCCAGGGATGCGGGGCCAGGCCCTGGAACGTTGGGAGAAGCCCATCAGTCAAGCACAGGGTCAGCCAGCTCCACTTAAGTGCTGTGGGTGGCTTTAATACCAAAACCTCACCAGGCTGAGATGACTCCTTGCGCTTATTCTGCTGAGGAAGTGGGAAACGCTGTCACCCTGAGCGTGGGAGCAAAAAGGCACCAAAGGCCTTGGTTTCATTTGGCTGTTGAGGTGGATTAACAGCTCGTTGCTGCCAAGGAGTCTTGCTTCTCCTCCCCCTCTGCCCCAAATCCGTGTTGAGCCACCTCTGGGAATCTGTTTGACTTGAATGTGGTGAAGAACAGATGAGCAAAAATCCTTTTTTGCCAGCTGGTTGAGGCAGGGTGAGGTGTCAGGGGAGAAATGGCAGGCACATTCATAGAATCACATGGGATTGGAAGGGACCTCTGGAGATCATCTAGTCCAACCCCCTGCCAGAGCAGGTCCACCCAGAGCAGGTCCCACAGGAATGTGTCCAGGTGGGTTTGAATGTCTCCAGAGAAGGAGACTCCATCACCTCTCTGGGCAGCCTCTGCCAGGGCTCTGCCACCCTCACAGAGAAGAAGTTCCTCCTCATGTTTAGACAGAACTTCTTCTATTCAAGTTTGTGCCTGTTCCCTCTTGTCCCTGGGCGCCACTGAGAAAAGACTGGCCCATTCTCCTGTCACCCATCCTTTAAATATTTATAGGCGTTGATCATATAGGTGACAGCCTTCTCTCCTCCAGACTAAAAAGACTCAAGTCCTTCAGCCTTTCCTCCGAAGGGAGATGCTCCAGGCACCTGCTTAAACTCTACCAGGGGAAAAAACAGCCAAAAATGTATGTCTGACTATTTTCTTAATGACCAGCGTGCTTTAATGGTGTTTATTCCCTCTCCCCGTAACATCTGCAAATGTAGACCGTGTCACTTGTGTTTCTCAGTCATGTTGTTTAGCCTTCCAAGGCGCTTCCTGCAACCCTTCTTATTTATAGACCGTCCATTGTCTTATTTACTGCCTTGTGCTGCACTTTATGGTGATGTGTGATCCTGTCGGCATCAGAACTGCCATTGTTGGGGATAAATTGCTGGAGTGTTAAAGTTCTTCAGTCGCTTTTATAGTATGTGTTGAGAAGGCTATGTAGAATGTCACAGGGCTTGCAAGCACGGGGAAACGCCTAGGTGTGTTTAGTTTGGAAAGAGGAGGCTGAGGGGAGCCCTCTTTGTCCTCTACAACTCCCTGAAAAGAGGGTGTAGAGAGGTGGGTCTTGGCCTCTTCTCCCAAGGGAATAATGAGAGGAGCAGAGGAAATGGTCTGAAGTTGGGGCAGGGGAGGTTTAGATTAGATCTTGGGAAGAATGACTTTCCTGAGAGGGTGGTCAGGCACTGGAACAGCCTGCCCAGGGAGGTGGTGGAGTCACCATCCCTGGAGGGATTTAAGAAACGTGTAGACGTGGCACTTCAGGGGGTGCTCTAGTACCTGAGATTGTTGGTTTGTGTCTGTGGGTTTGTTTTTGGGGTTTTTTTCTGTTTTGCGATTGGCCTCAATGATCTCAGAGGTCCCTTCCAACCATGACGATTCTGTGATTCTGGGACTAAGCCTTGTTGGAGGAGAGCAGAGGACATGCAAGGAAAAAAAAAAAGGGGAGGTAGAGTCATGTATGTGATGGCTGATGAACTCCAGCTTATAAGTAGTATGAGATGAAGTTACAAAAGCTTGTGATAAAGGGATGGGTTTGTGATTTTGCTCTTTTTCCTGTGCCTGTTTGTGCCTTTTAGTTGCCCGGTGTGTATTCTGTCGGCTCATCTCTCGCTGTAGCCTCTTCAGAGGGTATCTGTGCAAACATGTGTCCATACTTTCACCACTTCCTTCTCTTTTCTGCTAAGAAGAAGTGAGACTGTGCCTCTGGGGATTTCTACAGCTCCTCTAGTTTTGTTGGTGTGTGTGTGATGGTGCTTTGCCAGGTCTGGGCAGAGCAAGACACGCCACTGTGGGCACTGTTGGCAAAGCCAAGCTGGGGAGGTGACAGCCTGGTTGCCCTGAGACCTGCAGATCTTTGGTTCTTCAGTGATGGCCCTGCTGCCACCAGGCTGGGAGAGGGGGCTGGTGTGGGAGGTGGGTTTGCAAACTCCGAAAGGCACTGCCTCTGCTTCAGAAAAATGCTTGTTGTTGCTGCGAGGTTGCAAACTTTGAGCCAAAAGCAACGGAACCGATATTCTGCCAAACCCTGAGGATTTGGGTTTTTCCTTTTCCTTTCCCTCCCCCAAATTCTCAGCCTATGCTGTTTGCACATTGGTATTCATATGCGTGCAGAACTATGACGTTTTATATAGCTGATTACATCACTGTTAATGTGTACTATATCCTTGTGTATTCCCCTGCCTGAGATTTACATAAAGAAGTATTTATATACGACTATCTCTGGATCAGTTAGGTGAGGGTGTGTGTGTGTGTGTGTATGTGGAAACTGCTGTGTGTTCTGCCTTCTTCCTGCCATCCTGGTTGCTATAGTGCAGGGATCTATTTGTGAACACCCAGAAGATCATTGCTATAGTTAAAAGAAACACTGTGTTTCCTGGCCATAACTTCCTGGGCAATCTCTTCTCCTGGAGCACCAGCTTTAACCCATTTGGTCACGTTCCCAGGGACTCCAGGGGTGACACTGTAACGGGAGCTCACACTAGTTGTGCCTTTTTTCTCCTCCCGGCATATTTTAAATAATATTTAAAAACAGTTTCTCTATTTTAAATCGAATGCATGTCTGTTTTTCACTGTACATTTCAGTGCTTCAGCCATCTTCCCAGCAGACTGTCGAGCTGTGCAGCGGATGGTGCTGTGGTGTCCTGTGTTTGCTTCTGTAATATGTGCCCTTCTTCTGCTCTTCCACACAGGGTGCTCACCCACCTGCCCAGACAGGCAAAATGTAGGGAGGCGAAGAACGGCAGCCCTGGAGTTCTGTCTGTACTGCTGTATTATGATTTTTTTATTATTATTTTTATTAAATTTTTTTTTCCCCTCTTCTCCCTGCAGGTGTGGATGAGAAGAGGCTCTCTGCAGCATTCGGTGTCGGGGTGTTCTGGCTCAGAAGAGCAGCAGTGTCGCAATGCCCCCTCCTGCTGACATCGTGAAGGTGGCGATCGAATGGCCGGGTGCCTTCCCCAAGTTAATGGAAATAGATCAAGTAAGTGCCTGTGTTCCGTGTGCTCGCTCCGGCCCCGCGTGGAAATAAGTTCTTCTCTGCACGTGTGTGTCTCAGATCTGATGTTTACCGAGGTGCACACGTATGTTCCTGTGGTTGCCTGTGTGGTAAGAAGGAGTTTCTTATAATGGGTGTACCCCTTTTCCTTTCTTACTGCTTAATGTTCCTGATGTGTTTATCTGTTTCGATTTTATTTCTCTCCTTATTTGCTCTTTCTTTTTAACCAGCTGCTTAAATAAGGCATTTACTGCTCGTGCGACCCACTTAACACTTTTGTGCCTTACTTTGTTCAACTGTGAGATTGCGGGAATGATGTTACCTCTGGGTGGGAAGTCTTCCCGTTTTCAGTCGGTGCTTTGCATTTGGAGTAGGATCACACTGAACGACTGCAGCAAGTGCGGATTTTGGAACTCGAGGAGTGAGCAGGGAGGCTCTTTGCTGTTTCATACAGGAATCTCGGGGGTCGTCCTGTTTTAGCTGGTTATTTCTCATGCCGTAGCCTCACGGACTGGCTGCAGTCACTGTACAGAAGCTAAAAAAAATCCAAATTATGAATTAAAGACTCTTTGTAGGAAATTCAGGGGGAGAGAAGGGGGGAACAAATCAAATCAAGTTATACAAGTGCTGTGTTTTATGTTCTGGACTTCTCTGAGGTTGTTTTTGTGGCACGTGTATTAATATTAAAAGCAACCTCCTTAATATTTAACAGCTTACCCATAACGTTTGGAAACCGTGCAGCACTTTACCTGTTTAGAATAATTATTATTTCTGTAATTAGTACTCAGAGTGAGGTAAAGCATTTCATAACGTGCTTTAGACCCCGGTGTATCTGGGGACCAAGTACATTATAAAGCTCTATTGGAGAGGAGAAAATTTGAATTAGTGCTGAAAATGTTTTACTGAAATGAGATCCTAATTTCTTTGTGCAGTGCAATCGGTTTCACTTCTAGTTAACCCTTCTGTGGCATATGCCTGTGAGAACTTTGGAGAAAGATGGAACTAGAGGGTGGCTGGGATAACACGCTATGATTTGTAGGTGCTGTGAAAGCCCCTTTAGAGGAAGGGGGATTTCCCAAGCAGTTAGCACTTTGGAGTTTGATTTCCAGACCTGCCAAGCTTTCTTTCTGTTTCTATTTGCTGAAATTTTTTAGTAACCGTGTATCTACAGATACAAATCTCTTGCCTTCTGGAGTGAAGAATGTTTTACTTTCTTCTTCTTATATAACAAATGGTAGACACTGTGCACACTGTGTTCGGGGAGGGATGCCTATTAGTCATGATGAACAACAGCTTTCTGCTACCAGGTACAGTGGGGACAAAACCCAAGAAATATTATGCAGTCTCTTTCCAAGCAGCAGTAAAATAATATCAAAATAATTCTGTTTAATTTACACAACAGCTTAAAGTAACTCTAAAAAAAAAACCAAACCCTCATACCTTATCTGAAATAGTAGCTTATTGTCCTGGAACCTTGTTTTTACTTTTATTACATAAGATTTAGAGGGGACAAGAAAGATCAATGATGATCTCTAAGGGTCCCTTCTAAGCTGTATATTTCTATGATTCTATGACTTATGTTGGATAGAACTCTTCCAACCCAACCCAGCTTGTCTGCAGGCTTCCTCATGCCACTTTCTGGGAGGAGGAGGTGGTAAAAGAGGGGAAAATAAGAGTGAAAGGAAGAATGTTAACAGCAGCCTGCTCCTGATTCAGGGGGAAATAGAGGAATGAAGTTTGAGGGTTTCCATGTCACCTTTCTGAAGGTGGAAGATACGGACGTGGTGACAAGAAATGCAGATGGGATCCCTTCCTAATACCCACCCACACAAACCTGCACGTTTGGCTTTCTCAGGGATGGGAGCAGTGTGGGAGTGAACCCCAAAAACTTACAGGGCAATAGGTGCTTTTAACCACACAGCTCTGCCTTTGGTTCACTTAATACTAACCTTTCGTTAGTTTCTTTCCTTTAAAACATCTCTTCAGTTGAAGGGCTGTAGTGGAGGAGATGATTCATGCCTCAGATGGCTAGCTGTCAGAGATGATGAAGGGGAGGAGAGGAAGGGAAGGCAGAAAAGAGAAATGACTTGCCATTGACCAGACGTTGCAGTCAGTGCCTGTCTCCCAGGTGGGTTCTGCTCATTCAAGCACCAGTTGAGATGTATTCAGAAAATCCCCAAAACTTTGCCTTACCCGTTCCCTCCCTCTCTGATCCCTTACCAGCCAGAACAGTATTTAAAAGAACAGCACTGTATTATTGCTTTGAAAACAACAAAAAAACCCCCATCCTCACTGTAGTGCGGTGCAAATTCCTTATCTCTCAGGGTACTGAGACTATTCCAAATGTTGAAGTACAAATATCCCAATCTCAACTGTTTTAAGCTTTTTTTAGGTTGCTTGCTGTATGTGCTTGGTAGCATTTATTTATATTCAGTTGCACAGTATCCCAATTCTCCTGCTGTGTACATGCATATTTTTCTTTGTGATGCAGAGGAGACAGTATTTTTCAAAATAAGGAAACGTGATTGTGAAGCTGTGGTGATTGGCAGTGGTGTACTGGAATGTGCTGGGCTTGAAAAGAGCTCTTTTTTTTTTTTCCACCAAATATTATTAAACTTTTCATTAAAACCCTCCCTTTCAGGCGCATGTCACCTGACAACCTGGACGTTGATGAGGCTCGGAGCTTTTTCTCACTGGTGCTTCCTACTACATTTCTGTAGGTTTCTGTCAGGGTTCATCAATGGCAAGTTTAACTTTGATCATACCAAATTAGTCTCACTGAGTTAGAGAGGCTCTTTGCCTGCACAATTAATATGTAATCAGGTGTTTTCCAGAATCTTCCTCCATGCCTGGCCTTTCTTCTCATTCATTGAAATGCACTATTTGATGTCAGGGTTTTACAACTGCTTTTTTCCTGGAAAGTTGCTTTAAACAAGGAGGGCAAAACTACCTTTTGCCTTTATTGCCTTCTCTCTTACCGGGTATATTATAACTAATTAAGTTGGAATAAACCTGGCAACTGGCCGTTGGCTATATGTGTTAAAGCAGATCTTAAAGCACGTGCAAGTTAATGTACTTTTCTGCTTTCTCCTTGAGAGATGGACTTGACTGCATTTAATTTACTCTTTTTCAGAATATTTTTGTTTTTTCATTGGGCTTTCCTCCCATTTCTATCACTGTCCTTAATTATAAATTTGAAAAAAAATAACTTCTAGAGTCTTCCTCCCTATATAAATCCCTACCGGCAATATTAGCAGTCAAAACTAATTTTTAATGAAAAGATTTGATTATGACTTTAAGACCTGAGTATAGGGATGATCTTCCACTTCTAAGTCTTCCTGTCATAAGATCACAGAATGCTATGGGGTGGGAAGGGACCTCTGGAGATCATCTCCTCCAACCCCCTG